>CAUYLG010032325.1:0-26794 GCA_963573385.1 Cacajao melanocephalus
ATCCATCAGAATCAAGTGGGCTTCATCCCGGGTATGCAAGGCTGGTTCAACATACACAAATCTATTAACGTAATCTATCACATAAACAGAACCAAAGACAAAAACCACATGATCATCTCAATAGATGCAGAGAAGGCCTTCAACAAAATTCAACAGCCCTTTATGCTGAAAACTCTCAATAAACTAGGTATCTATGGAATGTATCTCAAAATAATAAAGCTATTTATGACAAACCCACAGCCAATATCATACTGAACGGGCAAAAACTGGAAGCATTCCCTTTGAAATCTGGCACTAAACAAGGGTGCCCTCTCTCACCATTCCTATTCAATACAGCATTGAATGTTCTAGCCAGAGCAATCAGGCAAGAAAAAGAAGTAAAAGGTATTCAATTAGGAAAAGAGGAAGTCAAATTGTCTCTATTTGTAGGCAACATGGTTGTATATTTAGAAGACCCCATAGTCTCAGCCCAAAATCTCCTTAAGCTGATAAGCAACTTCAGCAAAGTCTCAGGATACAAAATCAATGTGCAGAAATCACAAGCATTCCTATACACCAATAACAAACAAACAGAGAGCCAAATCATGAGCAAACTCCCATTTACAATTGCCACAAAAAGAATAAAATACCTAGGAATACAACTAACAAAGGATGTGAAGGACCTCTTCAAGGAAAATTACAAACCACTGCTCAAGGAAATAAGAGAGGACACAAACAATCTACCCATCTGACAAAGGCCTAATATCCAGAATCTACAAAGAACTAAAGCAGATTTACAAGAAACAAACAAACAAACACATTTGAAAGTGGGCAAAATATATGAACAGACCATTTTCAAAAGAGGAGATTTATAAGGCCAACAAACATATCACTTAACATTTTCAATTAAAATCAACTAATTCTGAAAAGAAACGTCTGGCAATGCACAGAAAGTAGTCTCATATATGGTTGCTATTTATCCAAATACATCATTAATCACTTACAATTTAATAGTATAAATATAACCATTAAAAGGCAGAGATTGACAGAGTGGGTAAAAAATGTCAACTGTGGTCAGGCGCGGTGACTCACCCCTGTAATCTCAGCATTCTGTGAGGCTGAGGTGGGTGAATCACCTGAGGTCAGGAGTTCAGCTTGGCAACATGGTGAAACCCTGTCTCTACTAAAAACATAAAAAATTAGCTGGATATGGTGGCAGGCACCTACAACCCCAGCTACTCTGGAGGCTGAGGCAGGAGAATCACTTGAATCCAGGAAGTGGAAGTTGCAGTGAGTCACAATTGTACCATTGCACTCCAGCCTGGGCAACAAGAGGAACACTCTGTCTCAAAACAAACAAAACAAAACAAAAAAAGTCAACTGTATGAGGTTTACAAAAAATCCACTTTATATATATATATATATATACGTATATACACACGCATATATATACATATATACGTATATATATATATACACACATATATATATATAAGAGATTAGAAACATATACTATGCTGCCACTAGTCAAAAGAAAGCTGGAGTAGCTATATTAATTTCAGGAAAAGTAGATCTGAGAATGAGAAAAAATTATCAGAACAAAGAGAGTAGATATTATATAAAAATTAAAGGATCCATTCTCCACTAAGAGGTTACAATTCTAAGCATCATTACACCTAATGAAAATATGTCAGGCAAAAACTGATGGAATTGCAAAGAGAAATAGATAAATGCAAAATAATTGGAAACTTCAGCAGTCATCTTTTAATAGCTAATAGATAAAACAAGCAGAATATGTTTAAGGGGTAGTTGAAATTCATAGCACCATTCATGGTTTATAATACTTCACCAAACACTGGTAGACTATATAGACTATATATGCTTTTGATGTTCTATTTAACTGGTCACCATGATAGACCACATTATACACTACAAAACACATCTTAACACATTTTTAGAAATAGAAATAATACAAGGTATGGGATTAAATCACAGCAGAATTAAATTAAATTATAAATTAGTAATTAAAAGAAAATCACCAACTATTGGAAATAAAACTACATATTTCTAACACGTGAGTCAAAGAAGAAACCTCAAGGTAAATTTTAAAGTATTTTGAATTAAATTAAAACCAAAATATAATGTACCAAAATTTGTTATAAGCACTAGAGCAAGGAGTAGAGATTTAATGTCTCTATTAGAAAGGGAGACAAAACTAAAATAAACAATTTAAGCTTCTGCCTTAGTAAAATAGAGAAAGAAAAGCAATTTATGCTGAAAACAAGCAGATTAAAATAAATAATAATTAGATACATAAATGAAATTGAAAACAGGAAATTAGCAGAGAAAAGCAATAAAAACAAGGGCTGTTTTTTGAAAAGATCAATGTAATTGATAAAACTTTAGCCAAGCAAACCAAGACAAAAAGAGAGAAGATAAAAAATTATCAGTATTAGAAATAATAATGAGGTCATCACTACTGACCCCACAGACATTTAGAGGATAATATAGGAATTCTATAAGCACCTGTGTATTAGATAAACTTCTCAAGAAAAACAGAATCAACAAGGGGTGTGTGTGTGTGTGTGTGTGTGTGTGTGTGGTGTGTGTGATCTATGATATATAGAGAGATTAATTTTACAAAATTCACTCACACAATTTTGGAGGCTTGACATGTTCAAAAACTGCTGAGTAAGCTGGCAGAGTGAAGACCCAGAAAAGAGTTGCAATTGGTGTCCAAAAGCAGCCTACTGGCGGAATGCCCTGTTCTTTGGAGAAGGTCAGTCTATCTATTAAGGCCCTCAACTGATTGTTTCAGGCCCGTTCATATTATGAAGTATAATCTGCTTTACTCAAAGTCTACCAATTTAAATGTTAATCTCATTTTTAAAATATTCACAGAAACATCTAAAATAATGTTTGTGTCAATATCTCAGTACTATAGCCTAGACAAGCTGACACATAAAAGTAGCCATCATAAACCGTATGGGCTCAAATTTGATAATTTAGATAAAATGGACCAATTCCTTTAAAGACACAAACTACAAACACCCTCACATGGAGAAAGAGCCTGAATAACCCTAGTGGTTAAATAATATATATTTTTAATTAATAACATTCTAAAAAAGAAATTACCAGGGTTAGATGATTTTACCAGTGAATTCTAGCGACACTTAAGAAAGAAAAGATACCAATTCTCCACAATCTCTGTAAGAAAATAGAAGCAAAGAGAATACTCATTCTATGAAGTGAGCGTTACCAAACTCAGTTAAAGATATTACAAGAAAGGAAAACTATAGACCCATATTTTATGAACATAGATAAAAAAATACTCAACAAAATATTAGTAAATCAAATCTAACAATATATAAAAGAATTATACACTACAACCAAGTGGCATTTAGTCCAGGTATGCAAGACTTATTCACCTTTCAAACATCAATTGATGTATTCCACTGCATTAACAGATTAAACAAGAAAAATCATATGATTATCTCAACTGACACTGGAAAAACATTTGACAAAATGCATAAATACATAATTAATGGTAAAAATTTAGCAGACCAGAAACAGAGGAGAAGTTTTCAATTTTATGAAAAAACATTATAAAAATTCCCCAGTTAACAATACTTGATTGTGAGAAACTACACACTTTCTCCATGAGATTAGAAATAAAATAAAAATGTCATGTTTCAAATTTCTTTCTTTCTTTTTATTTATTTATTTTTTATTTCAGGCTTTCAACTGACTAGTTCGAGACCAGCCTGACCAACATGGGGAAACCCCATCTCTACTGAAAATACAAAATTATCTGGGTGTGGTGTTGCATGCCTGTAATCCCAGCTACTCAGGAGGCTGAGACAGGAGAATGGCTTGAACCCGGGAGGCAGAGGTTGCAGTGAGTCGAGATCACACCATTACTCTCCAGCCTGGGCAACACGAGTGAAACTTCAGCTCCGAAAAAAAAAAAAGGAAGAAGAAGAAGCAAGACCCAATGGTATGCTGTCTTTAAGAGGCGTGTTTCACATATAATAACACCCATAGACCCAACATAACAGGATGGAGAAATATATATATCAAGAAAATGGAAAACAGCGAAAAGCAGGGGGTGCTGTTATAATTTCAGACAAAATAAATGTTAAACCAAAAAACAGCAACAACAAAGAAGGGCTTTACATAATGGTAAAGGGCTCAGTTCAACAAGAAGAGCTAACTATCCTAAATATGTATGTACCCAACACAGGAGCACCCAGATTCAACAGCAAGTTCTTAAAGACCCATGAAGAAACTTACATAAGCACACAATAATAGTGGGAGACTTCAAAACCCCACTGACAGCATTAGACAGACCATTGAGGCAGAATACTAACAATGATATTCAGAAACTGAACTCAACAGTTGACCCAGTGGAACCAATAGATCTCTACAAAACTCTCCCTCCCAAAACAATACTAAGAAAATAACTTAAGACAACATTATTACCTGGAAATTAAAAACAAAATGCACATGAATGACTTTTTGGTAAACAGTAAAATTAAGGAAGAAATCAAGAAATTGTTTGAAAGTAATGAGAACAAAGACACAGTATGCCAGAATCTGTGGGACCACAGCTAAAGCAGTGTTAAGAGGGAAGTGTATAGCACTAAATGCACACATCAAAAGGTTACAAATACCTCAAATTAACAATCTAATATCACACCTAGAAGAACTAGAAAAACAAGAGCAAATCACCCCAAAGCTAACAGAATGCAAGAGATAACCAAAATAAAAGCTGAGCTTAAGGGCATTGAGATGAAAAACAAACAAAAAAATCAATTAATCCAGGATCCAGGTGTTGGTTCTTTGAAAAAACAAATAAGAGAGAGAGAGACTGCTAGGTAGATCAATAAATAAGAAAAATAAATAAACAGAAAATATCCAAATAAACACAATCAGAATTGACAAGATGAACATTATTACCACCAACACCACAGAAATATAAAAATCCCTCAACCCTCAGCGGTTACTATGGATGACACCTCTATGCACACAAGCTAGAATACCTAGAAAAAAATGGATAAATTCCTGGAAACATACAACTTACCAAGCTTGAAACACAGAGAAATTGAATCCCTGAACTGACCAATTACAAGCTCTGAAATTGAATCAGCAATAAAAACCCTACCAACTAGAGAAAATCTAGGACCAGATACATTCAGAACTGAATTCTCCTGGATGTATGATGAACAGCTGGTAACATTCCTATTTAAAGTATTCCACAAAATTGAGGATGAAGGACTTCTCCCTAACTAATCCTGCAAGGCCAGCATCATTCTGATACCAAAATCTGAAAGTGAGACAACAACAACAATAAATCTTCAGGCAAATATCCTTGATGAACATAGATGCAAAAATCCTCAACAAAACATTGGCAAGCCAAATCCAGCAGCACATCAAAAAGCTAATCCATTACGATCAAGTAGGGTTTATCTTTGGGAAGCAAGGTTGGTTCAACATACACAAATTAACAAATGTGATTCATTAAATAAACAGAACTGAAAACAAACAAAAACATTATTATCTCAACAGGTGCAGAAAAGACTTCTGATATAATTCAACATCGATTCATGTTAAAAACTCTGAACAAATGAGACATTAAAGGAACTAATTCAAAATAATAAAAGCTATCTGTGAAAACCCCACAGCCAATATCATATTGAATGGACAAAAGCTGAAAGCATTCCCCTTGAAAATCAGAACAAGACAAGGATGCCCACTCTCACCACTTCTATTAAGCTTAGTAATGTAAGCCCTAGCCCGAGAAACCGGGCAAGGCAAACAAATAAAACGCCTCCAAATAGGAAGAGATGAAGTCAAAGTATTCCTGTTTGCAAATTATATAATTAAATGCCTAGAAAAGTAAACTGAGCCCAAAGTCTCGTTGATGTGACAACAAACTTCAGGAAAGTATCAAGATATAAAATCAATGTACAAAAATCAGTAGCATTCCTCTACATTGACAAGATGAAAGCTGAGAAGTGAATCAATAACACAATTCCTTTCACAATAGCCATAAAAACAATAAAATACTTAGTAATACAGCTAACCAAGGAGGAGAAAGATCTCTACCATGAGAATTACAAAATACTCTTCAAAGAAATCAGAGATGACACAAACAAATAGAAAACATTCCATGCTCATGGATAGGAGGAATCAGCATTTTAAAAGTGGCAATACTGCCCAATGCAGTCTATAGTTTCAATCCTATTCCTATTAAACTATCAGTGATGTTCTTTAGAGAATTGGTTACAAATAATAATAAAAATAAATTCATATGAAACCAGAAAACAGCTGGAATAGCCAAGGCAATTCTAAACAATAAGAACAAAGTTGGAGGCATCACATTGCCTGACTTCAAACTTTACTCCAAGGCTACAGTAATCAAAACAGCATGGTACTGGTACACAAACAGACATATAGACTGATGTAAGATAATAGAGACCCCAGAAATAATGCCACACACCCAGAATCATCTGATCTTCATCAAAATGGACAAAAACAAACTATGGGAAAAGAACTCTTTGGTACTGGAATAGCTAGCCAGCCATTTGAAGAAGATTGAAGCTAAACTCCTTCCTCACCCCATATACAAAAGTCAACTTAAAACGGATTAAAGATCTAAATGCAAAACCAAAAACTATAAAAACCCTGGAAGATAAACTAAGAATTACCATTCTGGATGTAAGATATTGCAGAGATTTCATGATGAAGACTCCAAAAGCAATTGCAACAAAAATAAAAAATGACAAATAAGACTTATTTAAAGAGCTTCTGCATAGCAAAAGAAACTCTCATTGACGGAGTAATCAGATGACTTACAGAATGGAAGAAAATATTTGCAGACTATGCATCCCACAAAGGCCTAATATCTAAAATGTGTAAGAAACTTGAATTTACAAGCAAACAACCCTATTAAAACTGGGACAAAGGACAGGAACAGATACTTTTCAAAAGAAGACATATGCATGGCCAACAAGCATACAAAAAAAATGCTCAACATCACTAATCATTAGAGAAATGCAAATCACAACCACCATGAGATACCATCTCACACCAGTCAGAATGGCTACTATTAAATAGTAAAAATGTAACAGGTGCTGACAAAGTTGCAGAGAAAATGGAATACTTATACACAACTGGCAAGAATAAATTAGTTTAGCCTTTGTAGAAAGCAGTTCAGCAATTTCTTGAAGAAATTAAAACAAAATTACCATTTGACCTAGGAATCCCATTATTTGGTGCATACCTAAAGGAATATGAATCATTCTACCATAGGGACATGTGAATGTGATTGTTCATCACAGTGATACTCACAATAGCAAAGGTATGGAGTCAACCTAAATGCCCATCAACAGTCAATTGGATAAAGAAAATGTGGTACATATACACTGTGGAATATTACACAGTCATAAAGAAGCATAAAATTATGTTCTTTGCAGCAACATAAATGGAGCTAGAGGCCATTATCATAAGTGAACTAACACATGAACAGAAAAACAAATGCCACATATTCTCACTTTTTAAGTGGGAGCCAAACATTGAGTACACATGGACACAAAGAAGGGAACAACAGACACTGGGTCCTACTTTGAGGGTGGAGGATAGGAGGAAGATGAGGATCAAAAGACTACCTATCAGGTACTGCATTTATTACCTAGGTGATGAAATTATCTGTGCATCAAACCCCTGCATGACATAATTTGCCTCTATAACAAACCTACACATGTACCACGGAACCTAAAATAAAAGTTAAATATAAATAACATTAAAAAAATTCACCTTCAAATATCACTAGATAGTGCTTACTGGCTATTTGTATAGCATTCATTATGAAAAAACTCTTTAAATGTTTTGCCCATTTCTTTTTTGTAAATTATATTATTAATGGACTTAAGTGTTTAATATATTACAGTTAAAACTCTATTATCATATATATGCATATGTATATATTTTTTACAAATATTTTCACTTAATTTTCCACATATATTTTCTAAGACATCAACATAATTTAATGACCTAGAAAAAAATGGATATTTATTTTTAACGATTCATTAGGTGGAAAGAAGTTCAATGTTCCCAAGTATGGATTGTTTAAACTAAAACAATGTTAGATCACTCTATGCACGTCTTATGTTATTTTTCACATCTGAAGTCGTTGTCAATTTTTTCTAAATTAGGCATTTGGCGACCATGTGAATTAGACTGCATTTTAAATGACTTGTTAACTAAACTAAATTGTCTAACTAGACTGTATTTATATAAATAGATTCTGAGAGTTACAAGAGACTTCAAAATACATTTTACCCAATAGTTTTTAAACTGTGAGACTTCAGCATTTTGTGCTTTTATATAAAAGGCTGTTCCAGTGGGTTAGGGAAAAGCCATGTGTGATAGCACTGAATCCTACATCTCCCACTTGAAAAACAGTAGCTCATCTTTTGTTCTGCATATATTGGGGGGTTGTATAAGGTTTTATTAAAAATAGGAAGGCTTCTGCTGTTAAATTTTGAAAACCACCAATTTATTTATATTAATTGAGATATAATTCATATACAATATAACTAACCATTTTAAACTGTACATTTAAGTGGCTTTTAGTATAGCGACAAAGTTGTACAGCCATAATCATAGGTTCATTGCAGAACACCTTTGTCATCACAAAAGAAAACTCTTTACCCATTAGTAGTCACTCATCTCTGCCATTCCCACCCTCACCCAGACCCTGGCAACAACTAATCTACTTTCTGTTTTTATGGATTTGCTTATACCAGTCATTTAATGTAAATTGCTAAATGGAATAGATAGCCTTTTGTGTCTAGATTATTTCACTTAATATATTTTCATGGTTTATTCTTATAGTAGCATTTATCAGTACTTCATTCCATTTTATGGTTGAGTAATAGTCTATGGTTTGTATAATAAAATGTTTTGTTTATCCATTCTTTAGATGGACATTAGGGTTATTTCCACTTTCTTGCTATTATGAATAATGTGGCTATGAATAATTGTATATAAAGATATTGGGTAAAAATATATTTTCAATGTTCTTCGGCATATACCTGGGAGTATACGTGCTGGGCAATATGGTAACTCTATGTTTAATTTTTTAAGGAATTCCTAAATTGTTTTCCAAAGTAGCTGCAAAATTTACCATTCTCACTGGCAACATATGAGCATTCCAGTGTCTCCATATCCTCAAAAGCAAATTATAATCTGTTTTTTTTATGAGACTCATCGTTGTGGCTGTGAAGTTTTGCATTGTAGATTTGATTTGCATGTCCTTAATGACTAATGATGTTAAGCTTATGTTTTGGGCTTACTAGTCATTTGTATAGTTTATTTGAGGAAAAACACTTTATTTTTTTTTATTAGTTTGGCTGCTAATTGTTAAATTATGAATTCTCTATATATTCTGTCTAGTAGATCCTTGTAAGATATACGGTTTATAGATATCTTCTCCCACTGTGTACGTTGTCTTTTTATTTCTAGATGCTATTATTTGTAGTATAAATGCCTTTTATTTTAATAAAGCTTTATCTATTTTTTATTTGGTTCGTTGTGCTTTCACCAACCTATTCTGACCCTACAATTTTATGTAATAAGTAATTGGTGCCAGAGTGATCTAACAAAGCTCATAATTCTCGTTAAGATTCTAATTTAATATGGCATAAAACCGGTTCTATAAATTATTGAGCCCACATTTCAAGAAGGTTTTTTAGACTTAATATACACTTTCTAACGCAAAAGTGCTATTGCAAAAAAATTATTTGCACTATCGTGAAAGGGGGCCAAAGACACGCAATCCTATGCCGAAGGCTGAAAAACTAAACTCTATTATTCCAGGACTTATTGAACTATTGAAACAGTTATGTGCTATAATTATTATTTTTAAAAAATTCAAGAAACTTTATAAAATATCAAAATTATATACATTATATGTGTGTATATATAAGAAGAAATTATATGCATGCAGTTTTGGATATATATGCAAAGGAGAAATTATATGCTATGTATGTATGGACATATATTATATATATTTATATATACTTCCACTGTTCACAAACAACATATGCAGTTGGCCTTCTGTATTGGTGGGTTTTGCAGCTTTGGGTTTCATATCTGTGAATTCAACCAAATTCAGAAAGACAAATATTCAGCACAATGTTCCCACAAAGTTCCAAAAAGCAAAACTTGAATTTTCAGCACTCTGAGTACTATCTTGAATCCATGTGAATGACGTGGTGTGGCATTGTATTAGGTATTATAAGTAGTCTAGAAATTATTTAAAGCATATGAGAGGATGTGCATAGGTTATATGCAAATACTTCATTATTCTATATAAGGACTTTGGCATCCACAGATTTTATTACTTGAGGGCTTCTTTAAACCAATTATTCATAAATACCAAGGGACAACTGTACATTTATGATATAAAAGACAAGATCATTAGTACTTTTTAAATTGTATTGCATAATGAACCAAACTAAAAATATGCGTTGTATAAGCTCTGCCTTTGGTTGTTGAGAATTTTATAATTATAAGCTTACAAAATGTATAGACTCTGAGGAACTACTATTCATTTCCTCTTTTCTACAGTTGCCTCACAGAGTGTTTTGTCCACAATATATATTTAATAAATGTTTGCTGAATTTAATGGAAATTTTACCCAGGCAGGGATGGGCATTCTGTTTTAATGCCAAACAAACATGAAACAAACTTCTTTCACAAAACCCTAATAATAATCAACTAACATTTTCTTTTCCTGCTTTCTTAGTCCATTTATTTGCCAATACATCTGTAATAGAGATGCACTGTGAGTCAGGTTTACATTTTCCCAGCAAACAGAATCATAGAACAACAGGATTTTAAAGCTCTGTCTTGCTTGTATATAGGTTGTATTTATCTAACTTTGCATATGTTAGCATTTCACCTGTTATCATCAGTGGAGTTCCCTAGATTCTGTTCCCTTCTGAAATCTGATTTCAAAAGAAGAGGAACTAACGTTTATTTCTTACTGTTTATAAAATGTTCTGCATACCATATCTCATATAAATCTGAAAACCACATTTTCAGATGGGAATAATTATAATTATCATCCCATCCTTACAATTCTGTTGCTAAAGGAAAGTTAATAACTTATCCATATCATTGAGCTTTTTGCCAGAGCTTAGATTCTTACCCAGGTCTGCTTAACTTCAATGCTGATTCTCTTTTCTAACAAGCAAGACAAAAGAAAATTATTGTTATAAAGATTTTATTTCCATTGGAAATATGTCACATAATACAAATTATAGTAAGCCACTATAATTCTTAGATTCAAAAATATGAAATAGACTTTTCCCTCCATATCAGCCCTCCATGCATCATTTTCCAACATTTTTCATTCTTTTCAAGCTCATATTCACAAATCTTTAAGTTAAAATAATGTTCGTGAAACAAGAATGAAATAAAGAAAGCCAAAAATACCATAAAAGGTGAATGAATACAGGAAAACACTGTGTAACTTGGTAAGGATGAATTTTAATAGTTTATATTGCATAACTTTTAAGATAACTATTGCTTAATACAATATTCCTGCACATTACATTGAATATTTTATGCCAATTATATTAAAGTTTTTTTATTCATGATTTAGCCTGCAATCATGCACTAGATTTCAGAAAACTGACAGGAAAAACAAAACAAAAATAAACTGACATGAAATAGACAATTTCTGGTCCCAGTGGTAAGATAATAATTTTATGTCATAAGAAAACACAAACAGAATATTTTTCCTAGGTAATAAACTATGTATCTTTTTGAAATATTTACTGTGAAACAACCTTTAGAACATCCCAAAGGAATGACATATTCTGTTCCGGAGATTTTTTCGTATGTGGCTTCTCTTTGACACCTCTTAGTAATCTATTGCTATTTTTCTCTCTCTTATCTTCTCTTTTCCCTCGCTTTGTTCAGCCTGATGAATCTCTCTTCTCCACAGCCTTTAAAACATTTATATTAGCGTTTGTCAAGAGGGAATCTTATAATGAATCCATTATTAATAAATCATTAATATCATTTTTAATGGATCATTAATATTTGCTGCCTAGATATCTGACTTTTTGTGGGTTTTATTTTCCATATTATTATGTGATCATTTAAGCCAGAGATGGAAAATAGATTTCATTTCTTGTTCCACATTCAAATAGATGGTAGTAGCATGCTACATTGAGATAAGAGTTGGAGATCATGTGTTCTTAAACAGAGAAAAGTTCTATGAGCATTCAAGATGGTCGAGTGGGTGGCTAGTGAGGACAAGTGTGCTACGTATTTCCCATTTTGATTGAAAATGTAGTCACTATTGAATATTTTCCTGTTGTATTAACTGAATATGTCCCCAGGATACACCTTTCTGGTCTAGTCATACAAACTAAAAGAAGTATCTAGGATTTCTAGTAACCGCTTTGTGGTCTTAGACTGCAATATATTACATAGCAGCATTTATTGAATGCTGACTCTGCATTAGGCACAGTTTTAAGTTGTTTACAGATGTGTTAGTTACTGTTATTATCATCAATGTGCAGATTAGGAAACTGAGGAAAGGGAATTAGGTAAAAATATTTCCACTTTTTTCAACATATACTTTCTTTAGATAAATTTTTTTTGAAGAGTAAAAGGCTACAGAAGAAAAGGTAGAGTTCTTGTTCCTGAAATGGTTAAATATAAGTACCATTTATTGGAATTGTTTTCAAGTCCTTAATTCACAAGTTCGACAGTGAACACTCTTTACCCCTGTACAAGATGCCTACATTTTCTGATTTTCTCCATTGGACAGACGCACTTGGGAATCAACTATAAGGCTGGTTTAAAAACTTCAACTCTTTCAAGTTGTTTTATTTAAAAAGGTCATCATGGCTAGGAACCAATTCACTTGCTGTAAGAAGAGGTGGATGTGAGTCATAAAATCACATTTAAGTCAGAAAATTGGATTTAATTCAGAATTTTTCTCCTATTACATCATCTGAATGACAGGGATAAATGAATTTGATTTAGCTAGATTTAGAATTAGAGTTGTTTTTCTCATCTATCAAAAGCATGGCAGGCTGATAAGCTGGATATCATCAGCCAATGATCAAACATGTCAAATGAATGCAGAAAAAATAAAATAATTTGTGGAACTATATTTTATAATTTATTATGTTGATTCATAAGAAATAAACTTTACTGCAAAAAATATATATATATAAACTTTATTTATTGCATAATAAATGAACACTTTATTTATTGCAAAAATATGGCATCAAAATTTGGAATTTTATCTACTTTACCAATTGAGTAAAGTAACTTTTAATTACACTGTATACTTTAAGAAATGTATTAGCCATTCTACTGCAATTGTAAAAATATGTCCATCCATTAAATTAAAAAATTCCTAATCGAGACAATTCTAATAAATTTTTAAAAAATTCTTCAAAGCTTCAAATATTTCATGTATGATGATATTTCTGATCTCATAATAAGTATAAAACTAAGAGATGCTTTTCTGTATAAGCAATGATGGTTAATACAGCAGCTACCAGGTTTTCCCTTTTAGTTGAAATCACTGTATTTTAACATCAGAAGTTACATGTGAAACAGTAATTGTTATAATAATTTAATCACCCACTTTAAATGACTTTATATTAATGTAGTTGCTAATACATGCTGTTTTTTCTAGAGAACATCATTGGCAAGATTACATATTCATTATTAGCTTCGAGAGATTTTTTGTACACAGGGGTAGTAAAAGAGCATTCAAAATTATTTATTTTAGGCTGAGGTCTCACTCCTACAGTGCCTTCAGCAATGTTTTTGGCTCAGAAGATGGTATTCTCAGGCAAATTGTTTTCTATAAAAACTTCCTTTCTGTATTGAAAGGCTGAAGGAATAAAATAAGGAAAGTCTCTTCATTTTTGTCAGTCAGTGCAAAGGGAGAAAATTCTCTGGATAAATTCACTGGCAATTTTATTTAATTGTTTGAACAGAAATTAAATAAATGTTTACAAAGTAGTTTAGCTAGTTATACACTTCCTTCATTTAGACAAATAATACAATCATATTTTGGCATTATTGGAAATAACACTCAATTTAGGATCAGTAATTTCTAATTCCGATCATGCAAATTTAAAGCTCTGTGACTATGTTTTTAACATTGGCCAAGTCATTCATTTCTTAAATGTTCAATTTATTCAATTTATACCTTTACAAAATGTATAAAATATAGTTAACAATATATGTACAACCTACTTCATGACAAAATACAACGTCCCAAAGTATGCCACTCTGGCATATTGGCTATTTCAGTTAAAGGCACTTAAAAAACAGATTCAAGAAAAATGCTCGGATCTTCCTCCTGTTTCTTAAAAGCAGAAGATGAATTCCCATGTGAAAGGCGTCCTCCCTCTATGATATGGTTTGACTGCGTCCCCACCCAATCTTATCTTGAATTGTAGCTCCCATAATCCCCAAGTGTCGTGGGAGGGACCCAGTGGTAGGTAACTGAATCATGGGAGTAGGTTTTTCCTGTGCTGTTCTCCTAATACTGAGTAAGTCTCATAAGATCTGATGGTTTTATAAAGGTCAGTTCCCCTGCATGTGCTTGTGTCAGTTCCCATGTAAAGCCATGCGTATACTCCGCCTTCATCTTCTGCCATGATTGTGAGGTCTCCCCAGACATAAGGAACTGTGAGTCCATTAAACCTCTTTTCTTTATAAATTACCCAGTCTTTGGCATGTCTTTATTGGCAGCATGAAAACGGAATAATACACTATATCAGAAAAAATGTAACATTCTGCTTACTGGGTGAGATGGAGACACATAAATATCTCAAATGTTCATTCACCAACATGCTATGTGTTTATGGAGTGAAAACTAAATTTTAAAATGTTTTATGATACCTTGTATAGGCATAGGAAATAAAAAGTTTTCTCCCTTCGGAGGTTTCCTCAAAATGTCACCTATTTATAGTGTAATCTTCCCTGATCACTGTATTTAAAATTGCAGCATCTTCCTCTTCCAGATATAACCACCTCAGAGCACTTCTTACTGTCTTTTTATATATTACTTTTCGTCTTAATATTTATCAACTTCTGACTTATATATTACAAATATATTTGTTTGTATCTCTTCACTATATTTTGAACAGAAATTTAATTTAATTTCATTAATTTATTTATTTTTCGAGACCGAGTTTTACTCTTGTTGCCCAGGCTGGAGTGCAGTGGTGGGATCTCGGCTTACTTCAACCTCTGCCTCCTGAGTTCAAGCGATTCTCCTGCCTCAGCCTCCTGAGTAGCTGAGATTACAGGCACCCACCACCATGCCCAGCTAATTCTGTATTTTTAGTAGAGACGGGGTTTCTCCATGTTGGCCAGGCTGGTCTTGAACTCCCAATCTCAGGTGATCTGCCCACCTTGGCCTCCCAAATTGCCGGGATTACAGGCTTGAGACACCATGCCCAGCCAGAGATTTTATTTTTCTGTGTTGTTTAATATTGTTTCCCCAATTTTTGGAATAATGACTGGCACCTAATAGCTGCTCAATAAGTATTTTTTAATAGATAAATTAGTAAGTGATCAGAAAATCCCTACCGTAAATGCGCAATCAAGATATATATTAAAATATGTGAACGTTCACCTTATTGATTTATTGGCTATCAGTTCACAGTGATTTCTGACATAAAACATATACATTTTCAGTTACTAAAAGTTATCAGAATTGGCTGGGCATGGTGGCTCATGCCTGTAATCCCAGCAGTTTGGGAGGCCAAGACCTGTGGATGACCTGAGCCCAGGAATTCAAGACCAGCTGGCCAACATGGTGAAACCCCGTCTCTACTAAAACTACAAAAATTAGCCAGGTGTGGTGGTGCATGCCTATAAACCCAGTTACTTGAGAAGCTGAGGCAGGAGAATCACTGGAACCCAGGAGGCGGCGGTTGCAGTGAACCAAGATTGCACCACTGCACTGTAGCCTGGGCAACACCGAGACATTGTCTCAAAAAAATAATAATAAATAAACAAATAAATAAAATTTATCAGAATAACCTCTGTTTTTGAATTTTTTTTTTCTATGATTACAAGGTCTACATTATTAAAAAGCCCGAGGGACATCTCTTATCATATATTAGAATGGAAAATTTAGTATATGCAATCAAGTTGGTTTCATAAATACATTTTAGAGAAAATAATGACTAATAATATAAACACAATACATCCCAGATTAATTTAAGAACTAAATGTGTTGTTTATTTTTCTTTTAAAAATAAAGCAATTATAAGAAAAATTAAGTTTCTATATATCTGAACTCTTTTCACCCCTTAATTTTATTTTATACAGTTACCTTGGAACGACCGTCAGTTTATTTTCAATTCTTGGCCCCTATAAAACAATGCTGTAGGGCTGGGTGTGGTGGCTCACGCCTGTAATCCGAGCACTTAGGGAGGCTGACATAGGCGGATCATGAGGTCAGGAGATCGAGACCATCCGGCCAATATGGTGAAACCCCATCTCTACTAAAATACAAAAAATTAGCCGGGCATAGTGGTGTACGCCTGTAGTCCCAGCTACTCGGGAGGCTGAGGCAAGGGAATTGCTTGAACCCCGGGAGGCTGAGATTGCAGTGAGCTGAGATCGTACCACTGCACTCCAGTCTGGCGACAGAGAGAGACTCCATCTCAACAACAACAACAACAACAAATGCTGCAATAAATAACTTTGTATATACACTATATACACTCTTACAAATTGGTATCCAAATATTCACACTTTTTCATCAGGGTACTGAAATACAAAGACCCTTACATATCTGCCAATATTAAATGTGTTACTATTTTATATTGGAAGAGACTAATGTGATAGTTCTTAATCACTTTAATTGTGATTTTCTTGATTTAGTAAATTTAAAAATGTTTTCATGTGGAATGTTTATCATTTTGGGTTGATCATCTGTGAAGGGTGTAGTCATCTATTTCCCATTCTTTTCTATTGAGTTTTATGCATTTTTTCCCTGTCAATTTAAAAGAACTATGCATGTCTTATAGAAGTAACCTTTTGTCTCTCTAGAGTAGTTTTGGTTTCTGAAAAAATAATTATTAACATGGGTTCTTGGTTCTCTCCTCCCAAAATATAAACTCTGGCAAACTATAGAAAGAATATGGAATAGAGAAATCTGCAACAAGAAGAAAAATCCCTGGATGACAGAAGCTGTTTTAACTTTCTGCAGAAGAAAAGGTATTTGTCTATACTCTATAGCAAGAGGCAGCAGGTTCAACTCTGAAATAATAAATTTGAGCAGTGGTTCTTAACGTGTGATTCCAGACAATCAGCATCCATGTACTTGGGAAATTGTTAGAAGTGGACATTTTGGGGCCCCGCTGTGGATTTACTGGATCAGAAAACCTGGCTATGGTCACCAGTAAACTGTTAGAACGAGCCTATCATATAATTCTCATTCAACCCGGAGTGTGAAAATGAAGAAATTTTTGAAAAAACTGTTGAATTTTTTTCTTCCATTCTCCTTGCCATTTCCTTTGGGACAATTAATGTCAGCTTCTTCACTATAGTAATCCTGAGGCAATAACCCAGATCACTGATTGAACAGACAAATGGACTTTCCCAGATCATGTGTGAAAACAGAACTCTGACCCATAGCCTCTACCGAAAGCAGCCCAGGAATTCAAACCACTTACATAGCAATCAGCCCAGAAGAGTCAGAACTTGGTCAGTGACTGAAAGCTTCCCTATTTTTTATTCCCAGTTTTAGACTTGGGACTAATAAAGGTTGAATATGCTCCCCAAACCAATCAATCACCTAAGATGCCCCACTTCTAGTTAGCATACCTCTAGATTTTTCATGCCAACAACCTCCAATCAGAACATAATTGAGGCTTTCCCTTTTTTTTTTATTATAGCTTTTCCACTTCCCTGCATATCTTTGAGTTTGCCAAAATCAAGTGATGGCAGCTGACTTCCTTACTATAGCAAGTTCTCAATAAACAGCCTCTGTTTGTTTTTATTTGGATGGTCTTCATTTATTTCCACACTGCTAACACAAATGTAAATAAGGCTAATATCAGAGCAGTGTAAAAAACACTGCTGGGATGAAGGACTGCTGCTAACTGGAATGTTATTTACCAGCCTCCGCTCCTTTCCCTGAGCTAATGGTCTACTATGGTCTACAGAGATTTAAAATTGATACCAAGTTGTTTGGTTAGGTGAATAATTAACTATGGTTTTATGGAAACTGGGCTTTTCACAGTAGAACTTGTTAACCTTCTCTCTGGAAGTAATTCTTTTGGCCCTGAAAAATTAGCACCATCTGAGTAGCCAGTACCCCCAGGAGAATAAGAGCTCACATAAGGCCAAAATAAAGATATGCCTTAGGAGATACGACTGCCTCAGAAAGAAAAAAATGGTGTCTTTAAAAAATAAAATTCAAACATGTATCCATTTGACTGTATAGCTTTATATCTTGGTTAGGAAAGACTCGAACACCCTTCAATTTTATGAGTAGGCTTTTAGATATTCTTACAAGACTTTTTAATGTTTACATTTTAAACTTTAGCACATCTGGAGATTATTTTTGTTTCCTCTGTAAGATAAAGAGTTTCATTTTCATTTATTTCTAGATTTAAAAAGCACGTATGCCATTATAATGCATTAAATAGTCTATCTTTCATTGTTAAATTCAGTCACTGCATTTTTTGTATCTTAGTTTCCCATATGTCTTAGTATTTAAAAACATAATGATCTGATCTTATGACACAAAAGATTATATTCCATAGTTATTCCTGCATATATCTTATAGGATCTTTTTTTCTAAATTCCCTCCTCACTGCCACATCACCCTCATGAAAAATTCTATTAAATTTCCTCCTTGCTGCCATACTTTCAACAAAATTCCTATTGAAATTGCACTAAACTTACGTGTTGATTTTGAAGTATTAACATAGTTGTAATATGCAATCTTTCTCTATACAAAAATCAGAATCTGGGGATGTTGTCCAGCTTTCCACAATTTTCCTAGTAGCCATAAATGTTCTCCCTCTCCTCCCCTAGCCTAGACTTTCAATTTGAATGGGATTTTCTATTTTTAGTGTAAATCAACCATCCTGTCTCAGTGGTAGTTCAATAAGTATCTATTAATGTGGTTCAATCAAATATATTTTTACTCATTTTATAAACTAAAAACCTATTTCATAGATTTGGTGCTGAAAATACCTTTTCTGTCTTGTTTCTGGACCTGTAAGTCTGTAAGTCAGGTGCCATTGGCAATCCCATTTCTGCTAACAGGCAGAGAGAAACCAGAGAAGAGAATAGAGTCCTAACAGCGTTTAAGTCCGTAGTTCCTGTAATTTCTGAGACTAGTTTCACTCCTTTCCATCATGTAGTTTGGATATAAAAACCAACAGACTTCACTCTTTTCGAAATTGTGTTTCTATCACTTCTTACAGTAAGAGTTTTGATTAATTCTCCATTAATAAATATGACATATGTTTATATAGTTAACAATTTTAAATGTCTAAAACGTATTCATGTCTCCAAATTACAAATTAATTTTGAGTTTTCCTCAACTAGGTTTTACATATTTTTATTTAAGATGCTATCTAGTTAGATAGTATATCTTGTTCTTATATTAATGTGCCATTACTCTCATTAATATTTCTACTGATTATTTCTGATACATAGAAAAGTTAGTGATTGTTGTACATTTGTTTCTTTACCAGCCAACCTACTACACTATTGAGGCACTCTTCCTGGGTGTGCAAAGGGCGGGGTTTCGGCTCTACCCCTCCATCCAGAACATTAAGTTCTTCGTCTGGGTTTCCTGCCGAGGGGGCTAGGTAGAGAAATCCAAGTGCGCTCCTTTGCGCATAAAGCCGGGGAAAGCTCCGGGAGGAGGGGGCTGTCTAACTCAGAGTTGTGGACCAAATAGCCAATCTGGTATCAGAGTCAAAGATCAATCACTCCAGAGGAAATCTGAAAGAACTCCTCTTATTGGACGAGAACATGAATGGGAAGGGAATAACTCAAGGGTTAAAATTCTGCTGTTCCTTCTCTATAGGGATTTCTTTTCTGGATCCCCTCCCACTGCAGCATGGGATCTGCCTCTCCTCTCTCTGCCTAACAAATTGCTCTCTGCAAAACTCTTTGGGTCCAGGATATTTATTCGAACAGCAAACTCACTGTGCCTCCGGGGCCCCTTTCCCCATTCTCAGGGTAAGAGAGGCCAAGAACCTCGGATTGGGGAATTGAGAGCGTCTTCAGCATGCCCCTACTCCCCCCACCTTACACTATTTTATTACAAAAATATTTGTTTTTCAACTAATTCTTGGCTGTTTTGAGATAAATTGAATTTTTTACGTATCTTTCAACTAATAGCATGCCATATTTCTGTTGCATAAACATGTCAGACATTATGAAATTATATTGTATATTACATGTACATAGATATACATATGTGTCATGTATGTGTGTGTAAAATACATTGTGTAATATTTGGGATTATGGGGCTAAAAACAATTAGAAAGTTACTATTTATTTTGGCTATAAAACTGACTTTTTAGAAAAGAAGAATAAATAACAGGAAAAGTTGATAATACCAATTATCAAAGCAAAATTACATCTTGCTTTTTCAAGAAATACCAAGAGCCATAAAAAATTTTTGTAGGTGCATTTTCTAGCTATTCCTAACTATATCAGAATATTAAACTATTGAGCTAATGTGAACACAGTTTTCTATAAAACTGAATTTGTAAAGTTGCTTTAATATGTATTTCTTTAAAAAAAAATGAACTCCAGCCTGAGTGACAGTGAGATTGTCTCAAAATAAATAAATAAAACTAATAACATAAAAGTCATGAAATAGGTTTTCAAAGATTATTTTATTTTTAAAATTACTGCACATTAAATTTTTATTGATATTGAATAAGAGTCTCTCCTTGACAAAACTCCAGTCAAGCTTCTCTGAATTGTCCTCCCAATTAGGATTTGATCCCTGGGTTTTCGTGTTCTTCTCTGCATTGTCTGATTTTAGCCAGAATTCTGCTAAGAATCCCCTACTCTGTATATCTGATTGTGTTTCTCATCCCCCACAATCCTCCAAATGAATCTGATGGCTGGTCTGACCTCACCAAGAGTCATGTTAGGTAGGTTTAGCCAGAATCCTCCCTTATCCCTGATGACTTCTCTTAATAATTTCTATCCACCTACACCTTCTCCTCTCCATTCTTGACTGTAAATTTCCACTTTTCTTTATTGCATTCAGAATTGATTCCAGCTCTATTCTGAGATATTTTTTCCCCTATTTCCATAGTTTCTGGGTAAAATATGTTCTACTGCTTTAACTGTTATCCAGCTCTAGCTTTCCTTTGACAAACATTCATAGATTTGTATCACAATCATCACAATCAACATACAAAATAGTACCATCACCTCAAAAAACTTTCTCATGCTACCCCTAAAAAATAATTTTAAAATGTAAGTTTTTATTTTTATATCCTTTGTGTCACAAATATTATACTAAGATGCATTTGTAGAAAATACAGATTTTAAAATTGAACCTAATCTACTACCAATTATATTTGCTTCTGTTATCTTAAAATACACACAGAAATAGTGAGCTAGAAAGATTCTCTGAGGTAAAAGACTGACTCCCAGATGAATTTATTTAACCAATAATAGAGATCAAAGATACAAGAAGCACACAAAGCTGCAATCATTAATATCAACTATAGATAACATTAAAGAGCTGAAAACAAGGTATTCAATGTTATTAACATTTATCCTGAATTCTATTTGTTCTATAAACATATCCTTAAAGGCGAATTTCCTCTTCTTAATAGGCATATATACATTATTTTTTAAATAACAGAGACCTCACGCAGAAGATAATGGTTCACATCACAGTTAGATTCCTAACATGTCTGAGTAAAATGGCATATTGATTTATATATAGTGACTGTTTTCAATTGATGTAGATAAAAAATGTTTACTATTTAACAAGGCTAGTTGTTGCTTTTAGAACAATATAAAAAAAGCATGAACTAAGAAGTTATAGATTTCTATATACTTGCAAAAATGACTGTGTCTTTTTTAAAAAAAGATATCAGAAGGTTCTATGCTTTAGACTTCAAACACCATTGCTGCTTTTCCAACATAGTATTAAAGGCTGTTTCCAGCGACTGATCTTCATTATTCTTTTATAAAGTCAGATTTTCTAGGGGCCCTTATTTTGCAATTCAGTTACCTTCCATGTATTTAAGGGGCAGTACAGGATTTGTGGTTATGTTCTATCTATCGTTAGACTTGCATCCATAACTACTAAACATATTCAGTTTCTTCTTTATTCTATTAAACTCTATGTCAGGTAGAACCCTTTGCAACTACTAATTTTAATGTAAATAAAGCACTAAAGGCAATAAATTTGATAATAGATTTGAAACCAAGATCTTGACCCAATGAGGCACAAATTGCAATGTCTTACACTCCATCATTATAATATGTATGACTATCCATGGGAAGACATTTTTTATTATCTTGGTTCATCTGCACTTAAATGAATACTGTTACGGAAATCTGCCTCAGAAAACCCCCTCGTGCAAGCTGACCCCTTCTCTCCACTCTGATTGCTCTGCAGCTGCATTCCTGAACTCCTACCTAGGAGCCACATCAAGGCTGCCAGATGTGCTACAATTAAGCAAAGCCTGATTACAGCCATCCAGACAGCTGAGGAAGGACAGTGAAAACAAATGTTTGTTATCCATATTTGTAAATTCCTGTTTGACACATACGTGTAAAATCCTGGATTTTCTTTTTTTTTAAAACAGCCGCCACAAAAGTCACAGGATGATGTACTGTAGGTCTGTCTTAAGTTGACAAACTATCTCTGTGCCTGTTACAAGCGGATAGATGACCTCAGTCCTAAAACTCTCTTATGCCCCTCTCACCCTATATAAACCCCTCGTTTTGTAAACTCGGGCCTGCCTCCTCTGATTGTTATGGGGCAGCCTGGTAGGTTAATAAAACTTGCTGGCCTGACTTTGGGTCTATTCTCCTTTCTCTCAGCCAACCTTACAAATACGTTATGAAGAAGACATGCATACCACAGGTTAGCTTTTATTTTTCCTTTCAGTTAGTGTAGATTTAGTGTGTTTTACTGTTTTTGTTCAAAGTAGGCAGGTTCACAGACTTTGAATAATAGTCGTAATGTCAGAAATTCAAGGGTACTGAAAAGAGGGGACAAATATTGTGTTTTTTATGTTCATTTTAGGTAAATAAACCGAATGCTGCTTATTCCTGCAAATAGATGTATTAATGAACAAAATAAGAGAATACTGAGAATAGCTTTTGCAGAGTGAGAGCAAGGTATCAGCAAATAATTATGTTCCATAAATAAGTGTATCACAATGCAACTCAGTCAAAGACTATTTGAGATGAATGACACCATTTTATTTTGTTATTTTAATATTTTTAAAATAAAACACGGAAGTCAAAGATTTACCTATTTTTTGATGCATCCAAAAACTGGGTCAAAATATCTGAAATAAAAAGGCTGTCTGGAGAATTGTGTTCATTTAACTCATATAGTATAATATCCATGATTTTCTAAAATAATTTTATTATGTGACTATGTCGTATCGAGATTTTTATCTTGATGAATGCCCTCATTGCCCAAGGTTAACCTTTGATAGAAGTGTAAATAGACTTCATCAGAGAGTTCAGGGAAAAGATAAAAAGTATAACACTGTTAAAAGTTTATATGCACATTTCCAAAACTTTTGTACTTTGTCATTTCTCAGATATGGCCCCAAAGCCAAGACAAATAATATGATAGTGAGGGGCTGTGTTAAGGAAAAAAATGTTGCTTCCCAGGTCCATGAGGGCGTGGTTTCAAAGGCAGGAGCTTCCCAGTGCCACCACACCCCCATCCCAAAACGTGAACTTGTCTAACTTTCCCTGCAGTGGGTTCCCTGAAAAATCCAGGTAAGCTTCTTTGTTCAAAAAGCCCACTAAAAGCTCTGGGAGGAGGGGACTCTGTTGTGGACCAAGCAGCCAATCTGGTGTCAGAGTCAAAGATCAATCACTCCAGAGGAAGTTTTAAAGAACTCCTCTTATTGGACAAGAACATGAATGGGGAGGGAATAACTCCAGGTTTAAAACTTCCATGCTCCTTACCTATATGGATTCCTTCCTTGGATCCCCTCCCATGGCAGTGTAGGAGCTCTCTCTCTCTCTCTCTCTCTCTTTCTCTCCCTCTCTGCCTAATAAATCACCCTCTGCTAAACTCTTTGGATCCACGATATTTATTTGAACGGTAAGCTGACCCGCACCTCCATGGCTCCTTTCCCCATTCTTGAGGTTAGAGAGGCCAAAGACCTTGGAATTGGAATAGGGAGGGAACTGAGTACACAGCCCCACCCTGGTTACAGTAGCAGATTTGATTCTAAATAAAAATCTTTTCTCTTTAAAATGGTAACCTGAAGCTGTATACTAGTATTTGTACAATCACTAATTCCTATATTGAAAGTCTAGTGAGGTATCTAGGCAGCACTTATCATGTTTGCAGTTTATTAAGCAGTTTGAAGATGGTTGAACATTAAATACAAAAATAATTTAAGTTCAATACTGTTAGGTTTAGTGAGAAATTAATGTATCTTTTTTAATTAATTACCTCTTAAGGTCAGTGGAGTGTGTAGATGTTTACTAATATTTCTATCTTCACTTAGCTGTACTCAAGATAAAAAAAAAAAAAAAAAAAGATTAGTGGCTCCGTTAACTCCAAAAAATTAGCTTAATGATTTTACCTCTTCATACTTCCTACCAATCTGGCCCCTTTTAAATCCTCCAATGTAACCATTGGCACTATCTTCCCCTTGATCTCAGAGAATGCCTCCTTGGAAATCTGTTGATTTTTCTCTTTTACTGTATTAAACCAATTACTGAGTAAAGTAATTCTTTCCTTGAAATGCGGTTTGGTTTCTTCTTTGTTCTCCATTTCTATCCCATTTCCCCTTAGACTTGTCGCCGCATTGTTGGAAAAACCTAACTGGTTTCTTCGATATGACAAAATTAGAGAGATTATCTTTTGATAGTAAGGTCAAAGTTCACCTACTAATCTGGATATCTAAAGCTCTCCTTCAATTAAATGTTCTAATTCCTCTGCTTCCTACCTTCTTGACTCATTCCATGACATTCCTTGTTACTTCTATCCATACCTCTTCTCTTTCAGGTGACCATGATCCTTTCTATCCCATAGGCACAGCTTTTTCTAACAATGACTTTACTTATAAAGATCACTTCATCTGATATGATGTTCCCTGACACATTGCTCCCTATTCATGCAAACCTTCATAAAAACCCAGACGTCTTAACAATACATTGATAATCATGTGTGTGTGTGTTTGTATGTGTGCGCATAACTGTGTTTTCTTTTGGCATGGTTTTTATACTTGAGAGAAAAATGATGCCTGTCATTTGATTTAAATATGAACATGAGGTTGGGTGTGGTGGCTCATGCCTGGAATCCCAGCACTTTGGGAGGCCAAGGCAGGTGGATCACCTGAGGGTCAGGAGTTTGAGACCAGCCTGGCCAAGATAGTGAAACCCTGTCTCTACAAAAACTACAAAAAATTAGCTGGGCATGGTGGCTCGTGCCTGTAATATCAGCTACTTGGGAGGCTGAAGCAGGAGAATTGCTGAACCCAGGAGGTGGAGATTGCAGTGAGCCAATATCACACCATTGCACTTCAGCCTAGGCAACAAGAGCAAAACACTATCTCAAAAAATATATAAAATGAACATGAGTGCTTAATCTGTCTATATATTGCAACCTTTTTGTTATTCTTTCTCACTTTACCTTAAGCTTCTCTTGGGCAAGTTCCTTGTGTTCTCGCCTCATTTACATCGTGTCCCTAGTATTTAGTAAAGTTCAATTAACACATGAAGTATTAAATAATGCTTAATAAGTGAATGGATCATTCTGCAGCCATTAAAAGAAGGAAAATAAAATTTCATACCCACTTGAGGTACTTAATTTTACATAGTTTGGACATTCATAGACTCAAACATCTTAGAACTTGAACGATGCTAAGGGAGTATCTAAGTATTTACCTTACTTTATAGGTCATTGCTATGGTTTGGATACTCCAAAACTCCTGTTGAAACCTGATCCCCATTTTTGGAGGTTCGGTGTAGTGGAAGGGGGTTGGGTCATGGTGGCTGATTCCTTGTGAATGGCTTCATGCTCTTCCCACAGTAACAACTGAGTTCTCTCTCTATTAGTTCGAATGAGAGCTGATTGTTTAGTAGAGCCTGGCAACTCCCTCCCCATTCTATCCCTCTCTTGCCATGTGATCTCTGCACCTACAGCCCCCTCTTTGCTTTCTTTCATGAATGGAAGCAGCCTGCACCACTCACCAGAAGCATATGCTGTCCCCATACTTCTTGTATACCCTGCAGAACCATTAGCCAAATAAATATATTTTCTATATAAATTACCAAGTATCAGGTACTCTTTTATAGCAACTGAAACAGATTAAGACAATAACGGTACAATAGGAAGAACATAAAAAGAAAATATTCTCAGAGTTTGATTACTCAGTAGAAAGGCAAAAGCATTTCTGAGGCCTCTGTTCTGTTCCATTGGTCTATATATGTGTTTTGGTAACAGTACAGAAACAGAAAAGAGGGAGGAGACTAATATTTATTTAGTACAAGGGAGTCCACTGTTCAAACATGAGCTTGCTTTTCTCAGTAC
>CAUYLG010032326.1:0-55447 GCA_963573385.1 Cacajao melanocephalus
AGAGATAGCATGGGAAGAAAAGCTAGATATAGGTGAAGGGGAGGAAAGCAGCAAATCACACTGCCACGTGTGTACCTATGCAACAATCTTGCATGTTCTTCACATGTACCCCAAAACCTAAAATACAATAAAAAAAATAAATTAAAAAAAAAAAAAGAATTACATTGAATCTGTAAACTGCTTTTGCTAGTAATGTCATTTTAACAGTAGTCATTTTCTAATCCAAGAACGGGGATTATATTTCCATTTTTTGGTGTCCTCTTTAATTTAATTTCATTGGTATTTTATAGTAATCCTCGTATAGGTCTTTTCACTTCTTCAGTTAAATTGATGCCTACATATTTTATATTTATTGTAGCTATTGTTAATGGGATTGCTTTCTGTTTTTTTCCTTTTTTGGATTGTTCATTGTTGGTATATATACAATGCTACTGATTTTTGTATGTTGATTTTGTATTCTGCATCAAGGCCAGCTTACAACAAAAATCACAATGCATACTAAAAGGCTAAAAATGCAAGAAGAGACAAAGCAAAATCAGAGCCAGAATCAGATATGACAAAAATGCTAGAATTATCAAACTATCAACTTAGAATAACTATGATTAATATATAAAGAATTCTAATTGAAAGTATACAACTTGCAAGAACAAGTGGGTAATGTATAGCAGAGAGGTAGAAATTCTAAGACAGAATCAAAAAGAAATGTTACAGATTGTAAACAATGTAATGGAAATCAAGAATGCTTTAAATGGGCTCATTAGTAGAGTGGACTTGGCTGAGGGATGAATCAGTAAGCCTGAGGTTATATCAATGTAATCTTTCCAAACTGAAAAACAAAGAGAAAAGAAAAAAGAAAGCAAAAACCAGAACAGAATATCCAATAACTTTGGGACACTACAAAATGTGTAGCCTATGGATAATGGGAATAGCAGAAGGAAAAGAAAAAGGGAACAAAATGAATATTTGAAAGAAGGAATAATGACAGATTTTTTTTTTCAAATTCAGAAATGAAATTTGAATGTCAGAAACCAAACCACTGATACAGGAAGCTCACAGAACACCAAAAAGTATACATGCTCCCCCAAACCCTACATTTAGGGTTATCATATTGTGCAGAATATTAAGATGATTAAAAACCATCTTCAAAGAAACCAGAGGGAAAGGGGAGTGGCCTCCCTATAGAAGAGAAAAAATAAGAATTATTTGTGACTTCTCAGAGACCATCAAAGCAAGAAAAGAGTAAAGTGAAATATTTTGTGCTGAGAGAGAATAAACACCAATCTCAATAGTGTATCCTGTAAAATTATCCTTTAAAAGTGAAGGAGAAATAGACATTCTCAGACAAACAAGAATTGAAGGAATTTGTTCCAAGAACCCCAAGGATACAAAAATTCACACATACTCAAGTCATGCAGTCAGCCTTGTGGAACCTATAGACACAAAATGTTTGTCCTCCATATACAGAGATTTTGTGTCCTGTACTTTCAGTCTACATTTGGTTGAAGATGCAGTACCTGTTGATATGGAGAACCTACTATATTTATTAAAAAATATCTAGGTATAAGTGGACCCAAGCAGTTCAAACCTGTGTTGTTCATGAGTCAACTGTAATTAACAGGCTAAGCGATGAGCCAAAATAAAATCATGCTCAATTAAAACCACAGAAGGCAACAAATAGTAGAAAATACAAATAGAAACAAATAATAAGGGCAATGAAGAAAAAAGTAGCATAACTGTTAGGTGTTATTCCAGCTATGTCAGTACTCACTTTAAATGTCAATTGTCTAAATACAACAATGAAAAGACAAAGACTCTCAGATAAAAAACAATACCTCATTATATGTTGTCTACTAGAAAACCACTTTGAATACAAAAATATAAACAGATTAAAAGCAAAGGGATAGAGAAAGATACGCCATGCTAAAACTATCTTAAGAAAGCTGGAACAACTGTATTAATTACAGACAAAGTAGACTTTACAGTAAGGGAAATTATCAGGAATAAAGAGGGGCATTATGATACAATGATAAAGTGGCCAATTCTCCAAGAAAACGTAACAATTTAAAATAGGTAATTACATAAAAGCAAAAGCAGATTAGTAGTTTCTAGGAGTTGCGGGAAAGGGCAAAAGGGAATGCGGAGTGGCTGCTTAATTGCTACAGAGTTTAATTTTGGGGTGATGAAATGTCTTGGAACTAGATAGTAGTCATGGATGAACATTGGAAACATACTTAATTCTACTAAATGTGTACTTTAACAAAGTGTGTAGTTCATTGTACACCATGTGAATTTTACCTCAATTAAATGAGAAGACAACAGAAATATTCATTTTCAGAATATCACTTATTGAATAATTACTATTAAACTAGTAACTGCCTGACGCTAGTTCTGTCTCACCTCAGCTTTTGTCCAAGGAAGACAATAATTGGCTGATTGTAGAATAGTTTCTCTTCCAATCACTGACTTGGCCTCATAATCCTTCTCAGTACGGTACTCCAAGAAGTCACCACCAAGAGAAGCCAAAACAGAAACAATCTGAGTCTGTGCTAAGATGACCTTTCCCAATATTCACCTTCAATACTACTTCATTTGCTTGCTAATACCTGGAATTCCACAATCAAGATTTTACTCTTTTCACTGTGATCTTCGACTTTTGATAAATATTCTACTGAGATTTCTTGAATGCTTGTTTCACAGTAGACAGGTCCTAACACAAAGATTTGTGTGGAGGAAGTCTACTTTGGAATGTCACTTTTAAGGAAGACAGAGAAGGAAGGCTGGGCAGAGGGAGATGTTAAACTGCCATGCAATGATAATGGATCCTGCAGCTGAGGTCATAGAGAGTCCTTGAGCTGGGAAGACAACTTTGAGGTATCTTAAAAGGAGGCAATGAACTTGCATTCCCACATGAAACAGTCACTATATTTGGGCTGCCCTCAGGGAAGAGATGTGACCTTGGAAACGGAAGGGTAATTCATATGGAGCGGTTCAACTCTGGGCTGTCAGTAGCTGGCAGTCAGAGAAAATACGGATACTGGTCTTGAAAGTGGAATCTGAGTGGCATGCCATAACAGAGATACACCAGTTTTAGTTATTGGCCAAATTTATACATAAGTATAAATGGATTTAAACTCATCATGGAGGCAGGGAAAGAAAGTAAGCCCATAATAGGCTGAGGATTGTATAGGAATTATGGAGAGAGACTGCATTAAGGAGAAGACAAACTTTTTATATTATGAAGTAACAGTGTTCCCCAAATCTATTTTCGGCAATTTTGTCCTTAATAGAAAAAAATCTGTATAATACCATTTTGGGAATTATCATGGTAGTGTGCTGTCAGATCATTATTTTTAGGAGAATCTGAACCTAATTTTATATTTGCAGGGGCTTTGTTTGCCTGCGAATTTCACAAATTTGCTCCACTGGAAAATTGTCTTCCCATGAGTCTAGAAGGCCAATTCTCATGATCCTCAGCCAATCTACAGCCAGCTTATGTGTTATTTGTTTTTAAAAAAAGCATCTACCAAAAGATAGCTTATACCTAAAAGAGGATAATCAAGGAATTGAAGAATTCTTCACTAGAAGCTACTTTAAATTTCTATTTACTATGTATGTATAACAAATGACTGCAAAATCGAGTAGTGGGAAAACAATTGTTTATGATGCTAATATTATTGGGTTCAGGTATTCAGGCAGGACACAGTGGGTACAGCTTGTCTTTGCTACATTACTTCTGGAGCCTTAGCTGGAAGGTTCAAACAGCTCAAAAGTGGAATCATTTGAAAGCTTGCTCACTCATATGTTTGACAATTGATGCTGTATGTAGGCTTACACCTTAGCAGGAGTTGTTGCCACAATGCTTACATTTGGTTTCTTCATGTAGCCCAGGATTCCTTACAATGTTGTGGCTGTGTTCCAGGGATATATGCCTCCAGAGAAAAAGCCAAGTGGAAGCTTCATGTGTATTATACCTAGTGTTAGGAGGTATTGCATCACTCCTACCATAGTCTAATTTTGGGGTAGTCCCAAGCTCCCACTCAGATACAAGGAAAAGGGAGAGTATCATTTATACTGTAAGAAGGGCATGCGGTATGAAATAAATATACTGATATTGCTGTCTTTGGAAAATACGGTCTGCCACTCTTCGCTCTTTCTTTCAATTTTCAAAGAGAAAGATATTTGGTCAAATATTCATTTCCACATAAATATAATTTCAGAGTACAACTTCTGTGATAATAGGAAGGTAACATACTTATGATACTTCTGATGACTATTTAATCATATATCTTTCATTTTTTACAGCTGCTCTATAAATGAATATTCTACATTCTGAAGAAAAAATTATTTTGCCTTCATATTTAGTATGACTTCCAAAATCATTGACCCTAAATAAGATCACACAAAAAGTTGGAATATCCCTCTTAATGCTTTATCAGTAGTTAGATCAACAGAAAAAAAGTACCTAAAATGGATTTACTGCATTATAGGTTTTCAAATCCAGATGGCCTAGATACAATACTTGCGTATTTGAACAGGATATACATGTTTATTGCAAGTACCACATTGAAGATGTTTTTAAAGTATGACTCGATATTATACATTCTTCACTAAGATTATTTCTGTAAAATTTAGCTTCTGAAGGTTAGACTATATATGTTGTTTAATCTGACTGTATAGACTGTAAAAAACAATGCAAATTTTTTTATACCTTCCTTACCTATAAATCTAAAGCTAGCATCTGTTTAATTTGTTGTAACTATTTTATTTCACATGCCTGGTGTCATCGATTATTTTCTCTACCACAAGCTTAACTTCTTGTTTTTCTATATTTTAATTATTAACTGTCCTGTTTTCAGTATGTTGACTCTTGAAAGATCAATCAATTTAGGATTAATTGGCAGTATCCATCTTGATAACTGTATAGTTGCTTTGATGTATTTCAGCAATGGTGTGAAAAATGTTAATACTAGCATTTATTGGGAACCTCCTGTAGTCAAGGAACTATTCTAAGCACTTTATATTATCTCATTTAATCTTCACAACAACTCTGTGAGGTCTTATTACTCTTTCAATTGTACAGGTAAGAAAGGTGAAGTTGAGAAAAGGGAAGGAGCTTGTCCTGGTGAAGCTGTTTAAACCCAGGTGGAATCCAGAGCTTTCACTTTTGTACTGCCACACTGATATGGTTTGGATATTTGTCCTCCCCCAAATCTCATGTTGAGATGTAATCCCTAGTGTTAGACGTAGGTCCTGGTGGTAGGTGTTTGCATCTTTAGGGCGGATCCCTCATGGCTTGGTGCTGTCCTTGCAATAATGAATGAGTTCTCTTGAGATCTGGTCATTTAAAAGTGTGTGGTAACTCCCGTTCCCCTCTTGCTTCTGCTCTGCTGCATGAGATGCCTGACCTCATGCTTTACCTTCCTCCAAGAGTTAAATGTGATCTAATTCAACTTCTACTTTTTATAATTACCCAGTTTCATTTATTTCTTTATAGCAGGGCAAGAATGGCCTAGTACATATACTATAGATGGAATAAGAAATATACTTTGGTTTTCAACTTATATAATGGCCACAAAGTTTCTGTTTGTTTTGTGAGGAGCTTTTGATGGGGGAAAATGAAATTTGTCTTAATTATATGAGACATGACTATGTCATAGCTATTCTTTGGGTACTTTTGTTATTCTTCTGACATAGTTTAAAGGAAACTGAATTAATATGAAAAAATATCTGATGGCTTTTATATAAAGTGGATGCTTTTTTCAGTAGCAAGGTAAGCAATAACATTGCCTTTCTCAAAATAATAATTACATGAAAATTTATAATTGTACATCTTATCAAACTGCCAGAGCAGCTGACATGGGTACTAATGATATGCTGAGTTTTTTAGGACAACCAGGGCTTATAATCTGGTTGGCACTGCTAAAGCAATAAAATTGCTATGCAAGTTGTATCACATCATTGGAAACATTTGTCTTAGGATTTATTCCAGAGGCATAGGAACTTACAAGGATATGTGAAAGGAGTCATAGGAAATAGAGGCCTGGAAATTTTTGAAGGGAAAGGGATTGTGAATGAATGGCTGAGCAGAGGTAAGGATTTTTGAAGACCAGACTTTGGGGAGAGCAAAAGCTGAGGGAAATAGATACCTTAGCATGGAGACTGTATTACTCAATTTTTCAGGGGATTAAAGTAGGGCTGAGATGTGGGGACAGATATTAATACGCAAATAAATAATGTTCTGCAATGATCTAGTGTACTCCAGTATAGATGAACTTATCTTATACCTGGTTAGGGAAGCTGTTTAGACATTAACCAGTGGTCTGTGGAAGGGTATTGAGGCCATGCCTCAGTGTGCAGCCATAAGGTGTGGAGAGTTTAGCCAGGGGAGAGACAAAGGAGCCAGGTCTTTCCAGCTTATTCGGCATCTCTAAAGTCCAGTAGTGACAATGAAGCTTTAGAGATAGGAGGCAGTGTAAGGCCGATAGCCTCGCCGAGAGCTCCCTCTGCACCTGATAACACTGTTATCCGGAGGCCGGACATCCTGCTCAGCGCCTGCTTCTCCATGTGGGCGCCCCACAGCCACTCCTACCTTCCACCCCTAGCCCCACCCTCAGCACTAAATCATGCTCTCAGCCCCAAAATTCAAAAATCCCGTCAAGAGCCTGACCAATGGCAGCTCACCAAGTCCGGGTCCAGTCTCTCTCTCTGGCCAATACAGGTGCCCATGCTCTGTTTCCTCACCGATCAGTCTTTTACCTTCTCCCGCCCACCTCTTGATAGCCCCGCTGGGCTACCAATGGCAGCTTGCCAAGTCCAGGTCCAGTCTCTCTATGACCAATGCAGTTGCCCATGCTTTGTTTCCCCACTGATCAATCTATTGCCCTCACCCCCTATAAAACCCCACGCCCAGAACGGCCGGGCGCGACTTCTCTGGCCCCTCTCTCTCTTTCTCTCTCCCTCCCCCGGGACCACAGAACCTCGTCCAGGAGCTAAATAAACTGGAATTTAATTTGTCTCGTGCTGGCCTCAGTTTCCTCATTTTAAACTCGGCAATAACCTTACAGGCAGAAATGTGATTAGAAAAATAACAAGCTGATAAATTCAAATTCCTTGCAGAATTTGGTTCTGCTTCATTATTTCATTGTCAGAGCAACTGTTAAATGAGAATCAGTGGGAATAAATGTATCTACATTCCCATCACACAGATCTGTTGTTTTTTTCTGTGTCCACTACTATTGTTGACAATGTGTGCATATTTTAAATAGTTAAAGCATTGCCCAGATATATCTTTGCATAGTGTTTTTGTCATCAAACATTGCAACACAATCATTTTTCCATGCTGCTAAAGGCTCCAAGATAACATTTTTAATTATTTTATCATAATTCCAATTCCAAGAATAGCTCAATTGCTTAACTATTTCTCTATTAATGAGAGAAGATAATCATTTCCTGTTATAAATAAGCCAATTATAAGTAACTTTTGTTTTCAGAAGGTGTGTGTGCCCAGAGCAGAGTGGGAGAAAAGCAAGGTGGTCAGTAAAATTTCACTTAATAAGGTATTACATGGTGCTTGCAAAAACTGCAGATTATCTTTTTAAAGATTGTGCTACAACTTTACACTGTCATCATCAGAATTTGAATGTACTTTTGACATCATTTTTGAATGTGATCATTATGTTTTAAACACAGTTGGTTTGTGTATTGCTTTCACAAGAATACGCCGCTGGGAGTAATTTTGAGGCTTCATTTAGATATTCTCAGAAAAGTCTGGGACCTTAATATTATTTTATGAAACTAGATGACAATTTTACATCTTCCTCAACACATTGAGGTTGAGGTTAACAGAAAGGCAATATGACTAAGACTCTGAACTCTGCAAGCTTATAGAAATTGGTAAATACAAATCAAGGCTTCCAGATTTTAGGTACTTAAAAATGATTAGGAAACTTAGGGTAATCAGGCCTTATGATTGTTTGAAGTGTTTCCCATTTTAAAGCAGACGTCTTGTATTCACTAGAGTAATTTAGGCCATTTAAAGTATTTACATAGCTGACAAAGTAAAAGCATGGCTGCTTGATGTGCAAACAGCCAGTGAGTTCAGTTACAAATCATGGTTTTCTCAGCGTTCACTGAATTGACTTGATATTCCAGTATTAGGTGGTAAGGAACTGCAATGAATTTATAGACATGAGCAATAATTTTGAATATTTACTGAGTGCATAAAATATGCTAAGCATGAATCTAGCATTTTATACTTATTTACCTTATTTAATTCTCACAATAGCCACCATTTTCTACTATTACGTATTTAGTATAGATACGATGATGATGATGATGATGATATGTATTTTCATGATGAAGATTTTATCATTAGCTATCATTACTGAGTGCTTACTTTTTCCAGACATTATTTTTGTGCAATTCTTGTATCAAATTCATGAGATAGATAAGTGTTCTTATTTTAGAGATGCGGTATCTGAGGTTAAGTGACTTTTCTAGTTCACATAGGTAAGAAGTGAGGAAGTTGCGATTCACTCTAATGTGAACATAGTTGGAGGTCTATGTACACCAGAGTCCATGCTGCCTTAATTAAGATGATTCCTTCTCTTTGAAAGACCACAAACTTGAAGCTTTGATCTGAACATATGTTTTCTATTTTCATACATTCTTTTAATAATTATGATGATCATATTGACACTGCAATTATTCAACCACAAACATTCTGTTTGTACTGAGTCCAGAGATTTGCATGGAGAAACAAAATTCACCTCTTTATAGGCTGAATGTATTATCTGTCAAACAAAAAATGTTAGATCCTGAAGTTAAAACGTCAAACTCTATCTCTGAAGATTTATTACAATGATGAAGACTGAAGGTTTATACTAAGTGGGTTGGCCGTCATTTATCCTATTTATAGACTGCATTTAGGATCCTAGATTGCCAGAGCTAGAAAGATGTTAGAGGACAACCAGTTCTAGTTTCTTATTTTACAAATTAAAAATCAAACAAACATGCAAACCAACTATGACCTTATGTTTTGTTTAAATAGTTTTCTGATTTTTTAAAGAATCTTCAAATTTGTATTTAAGTAAATAAGTTAACTTTAAATTGAGCCCATTTAAGCAAAATATATTATTTCTATGATAAAATTAGACTCTGAAGGACTACTTTTGGTTCTACCAAAATGGAATAGCCCTAGTATTCTATAACTAAAAGAGTTTACATATAACACAACAAACAAGCTTAAGAAGACTCTGAGAGGTGAAAAGAAAATGCCTGACTTCATAGGGACTTTAGGACTTGGGGAACAACATGATGATGAATTCCCAGGTTTCCTTATCATCTCCCATACACCCTGGTGAGAGTGCTCCAGTGACCTCCAACTCAGTACTGACAATAGATATGGTCATAAAATCTCCATGAAAATCCTGTTTTTTTCTAGACAAAGACTGAGACGTGATGGTCAAACATAACAGAAACCATTAATTTTTTTTTTTAACAATACCCATCCTACTCTAGACTAACACCAGTTGACAAACTGTCTCACCCCATGGTTCCGGTGTGGCTAAACGAAGAGCACATGTTCCACTCAACCTCTCTCTCTGCTGCAGCAGGTGGTGCACTTCCATTCCTCATCTGTAGTGTTGGTGGGGACAAGGAAGATGCTGAACTTCTATCCCTTGTGTAGCATATGCACATGGCTTTGCTCTGATTTCTCTACAGAGTAGTGTGGCTCTGATTCTATTAATCATCTATAATATGTTAAAGTGACACAAGTCAGGGATAGTCAACACGGCACTTCCAGCACCAGCTGTGTCCAATGCAAAGCTGAAGCTCCATATCCAGCAGTAATGAGATTTAACAATGCAGTGGGAGGTGAGACTAGTTGGCATTCTGCTTCCCCTTAACTTCCTTTGGGGTCACCGAGGCCCAGCAATAAGCTAAGTTTCCATATTCACTCTGCTGTGGGAGTCATGCCTTATCAAGGAGTTAAACTCACATTCCCCCCAAAAGAAAATAAGGTTGTGCATGTTAGTGTCCCATTTTCCTTGAGAAGTTTTCAGAGTGACTAATGGGGTATGTTAGTCCATTTGTGTTGCTATAAAGGAATACCTAAGAATAGGTAATTTATAAAGAAAAAAGGGTTTATTTTGACTTACAGTTCTGAAGGCTATATAGGAAGCATGGTATAACATCTGCTTCTGATGAGGGCTGTAGAAAGCTGACAATCATGGCAGAAGGTGAAGGAGGAGCAGGCATATGACATGGTGAAAGAAAAAGCAAGAGAGAGAGGTAGAAGCTGCCACACTCTTAAACAACCAGATCTTTTCTGAACTTGGAATGAGAACTCACTCATTACTGCAGAAAGGACACTTAGCCAGTCAAGAAAGATCCATCTTCATGATCCATATCCCACTACACCCTATTTCCAACACTGGGATCACATGATCACATTTCAAGATGAGATTTGGAGGAGTCAAACATCCAAACAATATGATTCTACCCCTGGCCCTCCAAATCTCATTTATTTCTCACATTGCAAAATAAAATAATCACTTTTCAATAGTCCCCCAAATTATTCATTTGTCCCAGCATCCACTCAAAAGTCCAAAGTCACATATTTTATTGTTTTGAAGCTATGGTAAATTACATGAAATAAATAAGCAGTGCATAGAGGATTTCTAGGGCAGTGGTGAAACTACTGTATATAATTTGATAATTGTGGAGACATTTCATGCATTTGTGTAAGTCCATAGAATGTGCAACACTAAGAGTGATTCCTAATGTAAACTATGGACTTTTGTGATTATAATAGTATCAATGTGGGTTAATCAATTTTAACAAATGTATCACTGTGATGGGGAAAGTTATGCATGTGTGGGGACTGAGAGTATATGAAAATTCTGTACTGAGCTCCATTTGCTGTGAACCTAATACTGCTCCAAATAATAAAATTTATTGATTAAAAACAAACAAAAGCCAGGCACAGTGGCTCACACCTGTAATCCCAACACTTTGGGAGACCGAGGTGGGCGGATCACCTGAGGTCAGGAGTTCGAGACCAGCCTGGCAAATACAGTGAAACCCCATCTCTACTAAAAATACAAAGATTAGCCAGGTGAGGTGGTACATGCCTGTAATCCCAGCTACTTGGGAGGCTGAGATAGGAGAATCTCTTGAACCCTGGAGGCGGAGGTTGCAGTGAGCCGAGATTATGCCACTGCATGCCAGCCTGGGCGACAGAGCAAGACTCCATCTCAAAAAAGAAAAAGAAAAGTCCAGAAATAATCTAACTAGAAAATGGGTAAACTGCATAAAAAGTTATTTCATCAAACAGAATACAAAAATGGCAAATCAGCACATGAAAAGATACAGATCCTTTCCTGCCCTAAATGACCACGTCTGCTTGTGGTGCACAGAGAACGCACACAGACCTGTGCCTGCCAGTGCCCTGCCACTGAGCCAACACCACCACCAGTGTGACCACACATACATTCACCAGCAGGGAACCCCCCCAAACCCCACTCCAAGCTACATTGCCTCTGCCACTGCAATGAATGCCTGCAGAGTGGCATGCGCCCTGGCACCTGCTAGCAACCTGACAAGTGTGCACCACACCATGCTGTCATTACCACTGCTGCTGGCACATGCAAATGAAGACAGATTCTACTTTTACTGCACTATAAAATGCTTTGGCTGACACCGCCCATCAAAATATAGCGTCCAGTGCTCCAAGAGTGCCTTAGCCTTCTTTCAGTGCAGTGGATTCTTAAACTCAAAAAGCCACAGAACAAAGTTAGGGCCCAGTACAAGTTCCCCAAAGTGAGAGCACACAGTCCAGGAATTGGGTGCTGAGCTTTGGTCCCTTGGAATCTTCCAGAAACAAAGCCAGGTGGCTGAATCCATTTTATACTATAATCAAACACTCAAAGTCATCAAATAGGATTAAAACATAAAATCCAAAGGTCAGCAAACTCAAAGATTAAAGGAACATATTCCCATAAAGATGAGAAAGAACCAGCACAAGAACCCTGACAACTCAAGAAGTCAGAGTGCCTTCTTTCCTCCAAATGATTACATCACCTCTCCAGCAAAGGATTAGAAGCAGGCTGAGATGGCTGAAATGACAGAAATAGATTTCAGACTATCGGTAGGAACAATAATAATTGAGCTAAAAGAGTACATTAAAACCCAATCCGAGGAAGCTAAAAATTATGATAAAACAATGCAGGAGCTGACAGACAAGACAGCTAATATAGAAAAGAATATAACTGACCTAATAGAGCTGAAAAACACATTACAAAAACTTCATAATGCAATCACTAATATAAATAGCAGAATTGATCAAGTGATGGAAAGAACCTTAGACACTGAATACTGGCTTTCTGGAAGAAAACACTCAGACAAGAATACAGACAAAAATGGGATAAAAATAAATGAGTAAAATCTCTGAGAAATATGTTATTATGTAAAGATAGCAAATCTATAACTCATTAATGTCCCTGAAAGAGATGGGGAGAATGGAATCAACTTGGAAAACATACTTTAGGATATCATTCATGAGAACTGTCCTCAGGAAATGCAGAGAATCCCAGCAAGATACTTCACAAGAAGGTCATCCTCAAGGCACATCATCCTCAGATTTTCCAAGGTTGAAATGAAAGAATAAATGTTAAAGGCAGCTAGAGAGAAAGGCAGGTCACCTACAAAGGGAAGCCATTAGACTAACAGCAAACTTCTCAGCATAAACCTTACAAGCGTAAATAGACTGGGGACTGATACTCAATATTTAAAAAAAATTCCAACCCAGAATTTCATATTTGGACAAACTAAGCTTTATAAGTGAAGGAGAAATAGGATTTTTTTGAGACCACCAAATGCTAAGGAAATTTATTACAACCAGACCTGCCTTACAAGAGCACCTAAAGGAAACACTAAATATGGAAAGAGAAAATCATTACTAGACACTGCAAAAAGACACTGAAGTACACAGAACACTGACAGTAAAAAGCAACCACACAAACAAGTCTGCAAAATAACAGATGATATCTAACATATAACAGAATCAAATCCACACATATTAATCATAACCTTAAAGGTAAATGGGTTAAATGTTCCAATTAAGAGACACAGAGTGGCAAGCTGGATAAAGAACCAAGACACATTGGTATGCTTTCTTCAAGAGACCCATCTGACATGCAATGACACACATAGGTTCAAATTAAAGGGATGGACAAAAATCTACCCAGCAAATAGAAAACAGAAAATAGCAAGGGTCACAAGCCTAGTTTCAGGCAAAACAGACATTAAATGAGCAAACATCAAAAAAGACAAAAAAAAAAAGGCATTACATTATGGTAAAGGGTTCAAGTCAACAAGACTAAACTGTTCTAAATACATATGTACCCAACACAGGAGCACCCAGATTTATAAATCAAGTTATTGGGGATCTTCAAAGAAACTTAGACTCCCACACAATAATAGTGAGAGGCTTTAACACCCCACCAACAATATCAGACAGATCATTGAGACAGAATATTAAGACATTCAGGATCTCAACTGAGCACTGGATCACATGGATCTGGCAGACATCAACAAAATTCTCCACCCCAAAACAACAGAATATACATTCTTCTCATTCCCACATGGTACAAACTCTAAAATTGATTATATTATCAGAAATAAAATACTCCTCAGCAAATGCAAAGGAACTGAGATCATAACAAACAATGTCTCAGACCACAGTACAATAAAATTACAAATAAAGACTAAGAAATTCACTCAAAAAACACACAGTTATATTTAAGTTGAATAATGTGCTCCAGAATGACTTTTGCATAAATAATAAAATTAAGGCAGAAATTAAGAAGTTATTTGAAACTAATGAGAATGAAGATACAACATACCAGAATCTCTGGGACACAGCTAAGACCGTGTTAGGAAGGAAAATTATAGCACTAAATGCCCACACAAAAACTTAAAAATATCTCAATTTAGCACCCTAAAATCACAACCAGAGGAACTAGAGAACTAAGAACAAACCAACTCCAAAGCTAGCAGAAGACAAGAAATAAAGAAAACCAGATCAGAACTGAAAGGGATTGTGATGGTTAATACTGAGTATCAACTTGATTGGATTGAAGGATACAAAGTATTGATCCTGGGTGTGTCTGTGAGGGTGATGCCAAAATAGATTTAACATTTGAGTCAGTGGGCTAGGGGAGGAAGACCCACCCTTAATCTGGTGGATACAATCTAATCAGCTGCCAGGGAATATAAAGCAAGCAGAAAAATGTAAAAAGAGATACTGGCCTAGTCTCCCTGACTACATCTTTGTTCCATGTTAGATGCTTCCTGCGCTTGAACATCGTATTCCAGGTTGTTCAGTTTGGGACTCAGGCTTGCTTTTTTTGCTCCTCAGCTTGCAGACAACCTACTGTGGGACCTTGTGATTGTGAAAGTTAATGCTTAATAAACTCCTCTTTCTCTCTCTCTCTCTCTCTCTCTCTCTCTCTCTCTCTCTCTCTCTATATATATATATATATATATATATATCTCCTAACAGTCCTGTCCCTCTAGAGAACCCTAATACAGGCATTGAGACACACAGACACAGACACACACACACATTGAAAAGATCAATGAAACCAAGAGCTGCTTTTTGGAAACAATTAATAAAATAGATAGACTGCTAGCTAGACTAATAAAGAAGAAAGTAGAGAAGAACCAAATAATCACAATCAGAAATGACAAGGGGGATATTACTACTGACCCCACAGAAATACAAATAACCATCAGAGGATATTATGAACACCTCTATGCACATAAACTAGAAAATCTAGAAGAAATGAATAAATATCTGGACACATAGACACTCCCAAGACTGAACCAGGAAGAAATCCACCTAAATACCTATCAATGAGAGATTAAAAAAAATATGGTGAATATACACCACAGAATACTATGCAGCCCTAAAAATAGCAGAATTATATCCTTTGAAGGAACATGGATGGACTTGGAGGCCATTATCCTTAGCAAACTAATGCAGGAACACAAAACCAAATACTGCATGTTCTCATTTATAAGTGGGAGCAAAATAATGAGAACATATAGACACATAGAACAGAACTCTAGAGGGGCCTATCAGAGTCTGGAGGGTGGGATGAGGGAGATAAGCAGAAAAAAATAACTGATGGATATTAGGCTTAATGCCTGGGTGAGGAAATAATCTGTATGACAGACCCCCATGACACATGTCTACCTGTATAACACTATAAGAAACCTGCATATTACTCCTGAACTTCAAATAAAAGTTAAATTTTTTAAAAAAGGAAAAAAGTAATGACAACACCAAATGATGGCAAGAATCTAAAGTAACTGAACAACTTAGTCATAACTGATTAAAATATAAAAACATAAAGCCACTCTAGGAAGCAGTTCGGCATTAAAAAAAATAAAATAAAAGTAACAATAAAAGCTATACATGCAACCTTGCATTTGTCCCAGAGAAATGAAAACTATGTTCATATAGATTTCAGAATATTACTCAGCAATAAAATAAAATGAAACATTGACACATAAAACAACCTGCCTAGACTCCAAAATATTATCATGAGTGAAAAAAATATCCCAAATGTTAAATAGTATATAATTTTATTTATGTAATGTTCTTGAAATAAAGAAATTATAGAAAATATGAGTTTCATGGTTATTGGGGTTACTGAGGGAATGGTAGCAGTAGGCAGGTGTGTGTGTCTAAGAAAAGGCAATATGAAGTCTTATGATATCTAATCTTTATCTTGACTGTATCAATGTCAATAGCCTGGGGGTGAGAAATAAGTTACCATTGGAAGAAAATGGATAAAGAGTACCGGGGAATTAGTCTGTATTATTTACTACATGTGCATGTGAATTAAATGTTTAAAAAATGAAAAGTAAATGATATAGTTTAGATATTTGTCCCTGCCCAGATCTCATGTTGAATTGTAATTCTCAGTGCTAGCGATGAGACCTGGTTGGAGGTGTATGGATCAAGTGGATGGATCATTTATGGCTTGGTGTTACCTTTGTGATAGTTCCCATGAGATTTGATCATTTAAAAGTATGTGGCACCTCCCTCCCACTCTCTCTTGTCCCGCTTTCACTATGTGATTTGTTTGCTTCCCCTTCAACTTCTATCATGAATAAAATCTCCCTGAGGCCTTCCCAGAAGCAAAATGATGGCAGCACCACATTTACAGCCTGCAGAATTATCAGCCAATTAAACCTCTTTTCTTATAAATTAACTAATTTTATGTATTTCTGTATAACAATGTAAGGATAATCTAACACAGTTAATTTGAAAATATTGTAGACAGTAGCGTTATTCAGAATTACCAAAAGGTAAAAGCAACTCCAATTCATATTGACTGATGAACAGACAAATGCACTGCGATATATGTACACAATGAAATATTATTCAAGCATAAAAGCTATGAAGTACTGATATATTATACAGCAGAAATGAATCTTGGACAAATTAAGTGAAATAAACTAGTCACAAAAAGCAAATACCATTGGTTACATTGATATAGACATATAATATTTTACATATATATGTTACTGTCCAAGATAGGCAAATACATAAAGACAGGCAGATTAGTGATTGCCAGGGCCAGGGCAAAATGGGGAGTTATTACATTGGTTTTGGAATTTCCTTTGCAGTGATGAAAAGGTACTGTAACTAGATGGTGTTGATGGTTGCACAATATTGTGAATATACTCAATGCCACTTAGTTGTACACTTTCAAGTGGTTAATTTGGTAAATTTCATGTGTATTTTGAAACACAATAAAAAGAAAAAATAAAATAGAAAGTGAGACATCAATATATTATAATATTAATTTCTGGGTAAGTGGCTTATATTTTTTTATTTATTGTTCTATACTCTTGTACTTTCTGAATATTTTAAATGAGTATATATTGTCATAAAAACGTAAAGAATAATGGCAGTGCATACATACTAGTACTAAACTTAGCATTTAAGCAAAGTTGCAGTTAGTGAAGTGAAAAGAAGAAAACTAATTTGAAACATACTTTTCATTATGGAAAATGACAAACACAAACAAAACACAGAATAGTGTAATTAGCTTCCATTTACCCATCACCCAGCTTAAATATTCAACAACTCATGAGCAATATTATTTATTTTAATCTCCACCCATTGAGAAAGCGTTAATAAGTGTTGTGCTGTGGGTGCAGAGAACATGGACCCTGAAGGTAGACATATCTGTATTTTAATCTCAGTTTCGCCATTTATTATCTGACTTGGGAGTCCAGACACATAGAATAAATGCCAGTTCTCTTTATTGATCTGTGAGGGTTTCCGAATGGCTGCATAAACTAGTTCCTCCTCTGTCAAAAATGATAATGTGTTTGTGTGTCATAAGTGAAATGACATGAGTAAAAAGAAACAAAAATATACATGTATTAGCCTGTTCTCACACTACTAATAAAGTCATACTCAAGATTGAGTAATTTATAAAGGAAAGAGGTTTAATTGACTCAGTTTCACATGGCTGGGAAGGCCTCACAATCATGGTAGAAGACAAATGAAGAGCAAAGTCACATCTTATATGGCAGCAGAGAAGAGAGTTTGTGTAGGGGAACTCCCCTTTATAAAACCATCAGATCTCATGAGACTTACTATCATGAGAACAGCATCGGAAAGACCTGTCCCCATGAATCAATTACCTCCCACCAGGTCTTTCCTATGACGTGTGGGAATTATGGGAGCTACAATTCAAGATGAGATTCAAGTGAAGAAACTACCAAACCATATAATTTTGCCCCTAGCCTTTCCAAAATTATATGTCCTCACATTTCAAAACTAATCATGCCTTGTCAACAGTCCCCAAAGTCTGAACTCACTTCAGAATTAGCTCAGAAGTCTACAGTCCAAAGTTTCATCTGAGACAAGGCAAGTCCCTTTTAACTATGAGCTTGTAAAATCAAAAGCAAGTTAGTTCCTTCCAATATACAATGTGCGTACAGGCATTTGACAAATACACCCATTCCAAACGGGAAAAATTGGCAAAAAAAAAAAAGTGGCTCCAAGCCCCATGAAAGTCTGAAATCCAATAGGGCAGTCAAATATTAAGCTCCAAAATTATCTCCTTTGACTCCCTGTCTCACATCCAGGTCACACCAGTGCAAGAGGTGGGTTCTCATGGCCTTGAGCAACTCTGACCCTGCGGCTTTGCAGGGTACGGCTCCCCTCCTGGCTGCTTTCATGGGCTGTCATTAAGTGTCTGTGTCTTTGCCAGGAACAAGATGCAAGCTGTTGTTCGATCTACCATTCTGGGGTCTGGAGGACAGTGGTCCTTTCCTCACAGCTCCAGTAGGCAGTGCCCCAGTGGGAACTCTGCGGGCGGGTGTAACCCCGCATTTCCCTCTGGCACTGCCCTAGCAGAGGTTCTCCATGAGGGCTCTGCCCCTGCAGCACACGTTTGCCTGGACAGCCAGGAGTTTCCATAGTTCCTCTGAAATCTAGGCAGATGTTCCCAAACCTCAATTCTTGACTTCTGGGCACCCACAGGCTCACCACCACATGGAAGCTGCCAAAGCTTGAAGCTTGCACCCTCTGAAGCCATGACGCAAGCTATACCTTGGCCACTTTTAGTCATAGCTGGAGTAGCTAAGATGCAGGGCTCAAAGTCCCTAAGCTGCACACAGCAGGAAGGGTCCTGGGCTCAGCCCAGGCAAGCAATTTTTCTTCCTAGGCCTTCAGGCCTGTGAAAGGAGGGGCTGCCACAAAGGTCTCTGACATGCCCTGGAGAAATTTTTCCCATTATCTTGGTGACTAACATTAGGGTCCTTATTACTATTACAAATTTATGCAGCAGGCTCAAATTTTTCCCCAGAAAATGAGGTTTTCTTTTCTAATGCATAGTCAGGCTGCAAATTTTTTGAAGTTTTATGTTTTGCTCCCTCTTGAATGTTTTGCCAGTCAGAAATTTCTTCTGCCAGATACTCTAAATTATTTCTCTCAAGTTCAAAGTTCCACAGATTCCTAGAGCTGTGGCAAAATCCCTCCAGTCATTTTGCATAGCAAGAGTGACCTTTATTCCAGTTCTCAACAAGTTCCTCATCTCTATCTGAGACCACCTCAACCTGGACTTTACTGTCCGTATCACTATCGGCAGTTTGGCCAAAGTCATTCAACACGTCTCTAGGAAGTTGTAAACTTCGCCACATGTTCCTGTCTTTTTCTGAGTCCCCCAAACTGTTCCAACCTCTGCTCGTTACTGAGTTTCAAAGTACTTCCATATTTTCAGGTATCTATACTTCAGCATCCCAGTCTACTGGTACCAATTTACTATATTAATCTGTTTTCATGCTACTAATGAAGACATACTTGAGACTGGGTAATTAAAAAGGAGAGGTTTAATTGACTCATAGTTCCACATGGCTGGGGAGGCCTCACAATCATCGCAGAAGACAAAGAGCAAAGTCAAGTCTTATATGGCAACAGGCAAGAGAGCTTCTGTAGGGGAACTCTGCTTTATAAAACCATCAAATCTCAAGAGACTTATTCACTATCATGAGAACAGCACAAGAAATACCCGTCCCCATGATTTAATTACTTCCAACCAGGCACCTTCTAAACAAGGTGGGAATTATTGGAGCTATGATTTAACATGAGGTTTGGGTGGGGACATAGCCAAACCATATCAATATACAATACAAGTCATCAGATTAATTGTATTGGCTATCTATCCTTTTAGAACCTGAGTGAAAGTTAACCAGGAATCTGGATGTTTTTAAACCAAATTTATCTAACTATGTAAAAGCTGATTGATATACATTTGGGTAGAGGGACATTATGTCTCAGATGGCCTAAGGAGTTCTGTTTGTTCCTGTGATCAGCCAAAAGTATTGTCACAGCCCTGTTTACCTCTCGAACATTCCCAGTTTAAGTGACGCATTGTAAGGTTACCTTTTATTTAGAAAATGTAATTTTAGGAAAATAACATTCAGGAGATTTTAAAAATGCAGTAAAATACTTTACAATGAGTATTATGTGCCTTTTTAGAGCATGGACTTTTCAATATTGATGAATAATTTTTAAAATAAGTATTTTTATATGTTAACTGAATTTCTCTGATATTCAGCCATAATTTCATTTATATTTTAGAATAGATTTTATGATTCTGGATCATTCCCAAATGACTCTAGTTTGGCATAAATATAAAGCTTTATAGGACTTAACTCTTTTTACAGTGCTGTGATTGCATCCATAATGCCCCTATCTTCCTATCTGCAAAGGCAAGCAGGTTAATTCCCTCATAGGAGAAGGACTGTTAAAACCACATGAAGGAGCCCTTGTGGACAAATCAGATTGCTGAACTAACCATAGTACTAATGGCTACGCCATTCAAATAAAAATCTAACTGCTATCAATCATGGCCCTAGTGCCCGAAAATTGTAAAGGGTTTTACAATCACTTTTAACAAGCCTGCCTCACATCAATCCAAGGGGCACAAGTTGAAATAGCTAGCTTTTTTTCTAATGTGAAAATATTCTCATTCATTTAATATTTATTGAGTACATTACACATCCCACTTCTATACAAGGCATTAAAAATACAAACATGAGTAAGGCAGTGTCCAAAGTTAGAGGAGGAGCTCAGTGTAAGCTCACAGATTCTGGCTATTTGGAATTTATTTCACCAGCTACAAGTATAAATTACAATTTATCATTTGTTTTCTAGAATCTGCCATTTTGTTCTCCCATATCTTCAAGAAATACTGAGTGCTCACACTGTTCCAGGCACTATTCTCGGTACTACAAACACAAGAAGGCCCTGTTCTCATGAAGTGAATGGATTAGAGGGGGGGGACACAGAAAATTTAAAGAAACAAACAAATATACGACATGTCAGGTGGTAACAAGTGTTATGAAAAGAAACTGACTCAGAGTAAAAGGAAATAGAGCTCGATGAGAGTGAGGAGTGGATTATTCCATATTGGGTGGTTAGGGAAGAATTTTTTCAAAAGAAGCCTTTGAGAAGAGACCTGAAAAAGATGATATTGATATAAAGATAATTCCAGGCAAAACTATGGCTTGTATATTCCCCACAATATCAAGGAGGCCAGTGTAGCTGGAGAGTGAACTAGGAAGATTGTGGTAATCTTGTGGTGAGGTCAGGGAGGGAGGGAGGCAGGACAAACTATATACCACCTGCGAGGCATTCATGAAAACTGGATTTTGTTCTAAGTGTGCTTGAAAACAATTACCTCTTTTTGAGAAGAGAAGTGAGATGCTTTAGGTTTTGAAAGAATCACCCTGGCTGCTGTGTCGAGAATGACTGTAGGAGGGCAAGGGTCAAAATAAGTAGACCAGTTAGTACATTTGGGGAATAACTGAAGCAAGTAATTGATGGTGGATTGAACTAGGATATTAGCAGTAGAGCTGGAGAAAAATGGTTGAGTTGGGGATAGAATCTGAAGATAGAGACCATATGACTTGCTTAACAAATTGGACATATTTGTAAAAGTGTACATTTTTCCTTGAGAAAAATTTACTTGCCACTTACTGAGATGGGGAAGACTGTAAGAGTAGAAGGCTATGAGACAGAAATCAGGATTTGGGCAATGGATATATTAGGTTTGTGTTTAGACATCTACACGGAAATGTAGAATAGGCAATTGACCATGTACATCTAGAGTCTGAGTAAGAAATCTGTGTTGAAGACAAAGATTTTAGAATCCTCAACATATACATGGCATTTAAAGTCATGAGACTGGATATATTGAAGCAGGAAGTATGTTTAGATGCTTGAAAGATTGAAAAGAAATAGCCATTAATTGTACAGGAGAAACCAGAACAAAGTAGTGCATCAGATGCCAAGTAAAAAACGTATTTAAGAAGGAAAATGTAATCAGTTATGCCAAAGGCCACTTCCAGTATCTAATAATCACTTAAAGTCTTTTTTTTCCTATGCACTCTTCTAGGTGCTTGAGATCTAAAGCTGAAAAAATACAGTTCTTTTCCTGGGGGTATTTCAGTGTGGAAGATGGCCAAATGAGATGACCATGTTACTATATTGTGAATAGTGCTAAAAGAGTCACATGCAAAATTTATCAGGGGAACATGTGCCTTCTGTTATATGGCTTTCCTATTAAACTCTCAGAGGCAAGTGATTGGAGCGAATAAATCTTTTGTATTAGTATACTGCATTGATTGATTGCTGCAAGAGATGTACTGATTGGCATTCTAGATTTTATTCCTTAAGAGGTCAGTTAAGTATAAGCTAAATTGCTTGGGAGATATTTTTCAGACTAGGCAAGATTTTGTTACAATCATGAAAGAGATTGGTATTAATACTCTTTTACTTTGTATTCACACTAGAATTGTACATTCAGAAAAGCATTAAAATACATGTTAGGATAGATATATGGAAGCACCAGACTAGTGTTCTTTATCTAAAGCAATTGTGGTACCCTAAGGACACTTCCCAGAGGATGTGAGAATGGACCAGCAGAATTAGCAATATACACAGTTTCTGAGGTAAGCTGCTTATTTGCTTAAGTAACCTGACTATTTTCATTCAGTTCATTCAAATGATCAATTCACTTATAAAATAATCATTTGCTTGGTTTTATTTACTTGCCCATAGATAAAAGGACCACATGATTGACTTAGTGAATTAATTAATTAAATAATCCTTTGCTTGGTCTTCAGGTCACAGTGCATACTCTTTAGTGTGTCAGAGCTTTTCATCAGAGAGTTGAGTAGAGGATTTCAAATAACATACTCTAGAGTCATACTGCCTTGGCTTGAATCCTGATTTCATTGTTCACTAATTGAGTGACCTTGGAAAAATTACATGACCTCTCTATCCATTAGTTTCTTCATCTGTAAAATGGGGGTAATAATAGAACATGACTCAGAGGGTTATTGTGAGTAGTAATTTGTTACTTATATGCAATGTACTTAACACGTCATTTGGGGCATAGGAGTGCAATGTAAGTGTTTGCTATTATCATCTGGCTCCAATCCACTGGTCTGGACTCACTGGCTGCCACTTATACAAACATCCGGCATCCCTCCAGCCAACCAAAGCTGCTTAAATAGAAGGACAGAGAGAGAACAGCCAGGAGGCTGTTTCACTGATCCAAGCAAGAGTTGATGGTCCCAGTGGAGATAGAGAGAAGTAGATTGACTTGGATTATATTTTGAAAGTTGAGTTGACAATATCTTCTAATAAATTGCATGTGTAGGGTAAGAGCATGAGAAGTAAACCAAACAAACCAGCAAACAAACAAAAAGATTTCTAGCTTTTGGGCTGGACTAATTCGATGGAAGTCTGGGAGAGGAACCGGAATTCTACTTAGAATATGTTATAGATTTTAACAATTTCCAAGCGGAGATGTTAAGTGGGCAGTTGGATAAACACATCTGGAGTTCAGAGAAGTCAGTGCTGCAGACATAAATTTGAGAATCATCAGTATGTAGATACTATTTAAAGTTCATAGACATAGGAATAGCTGAGATGATATAGGGGCTGATATATCTGATGACTGTCATGAAGATTATGTAAGTAAGCTAATGTGACATATTTGGCAAAATTACTGCACATAGTAAATGTGCAATATATGATAATTATTGATATATGATTATTAAGACTAATTTATTGCAATGATAGAAATTATGGGAAACCTTTATTGTTATTTAGAGATGTATCTCCACACCTTTATAGTATCCTGGCACATGTAGAAAATGATAACATTTGCACAACTACTGGGGTGAACATCACTGCTTGAAGTACTTGACTCAGGTGTTACCCACCTTCCTCCATATATGTGAATGTAAGTATCTTTGGCTGCACAGGCTAGCAGTGTAGGTCTTATTTTTGCTTGCATAATCTTGGGCTCAGTAAATCTGAATCTGAATTTCTACAAGATGCCCAGGTGATTCCTGCATACTTACCTTATAGTTTCAGAAGCTGATTTATGAGATTATTGCACAAATCATAAGTAATTTACATTCACTGAAACTGATATATGGAATGCCAAACTTGAAATGATTATTTCTTCTTTTCTTCTTTCTTTCCACACAAAGGGAGGATATATATTGTGTCAATTATGTGCTGGACACATGGAGAAATTTGCAACAGGGTTGTTTTTGCTTTGGTAGACTTCTTTGCAATGTGAAAAGCTCTGGGATTCATTGTTTGTTTAATGAAGCAATTTCCATTTTACACCGGCACTTTATACCCACATTGTGGCCATGCTTATACGTGATGAATAACCTGGGACTATCTCTTAACCTTGCAGCTATGACAGTTGATATCAGGGATAGAGTTCATGGTGGGAAACTTGACACCTCTCTTTGGGCCACATTAATGCTTGTTGCTGAACTGAGTAAATTCCACTTGGGCTGGGATAGTGACTCTGAAGCCCATTGAAGAAATAAGGCTGTCAGCTAAATTTGATTTAGATAGAAGGGGAATATGGTTAATTCAGGCCTTCACCAAAACTAATTTCTTCCCTAATCAAGGTTTTATTTTATAATTACTTACTTAATTTTATTATTCAAATTTTAATTTGTCCCATATAAATAATGCCAAAGGCTAGGTTACCTTGTGTGAAAATGACCCACTTATATTTTTAATATGTGAAACACTTTTAAAAATCAAGCTAATATATAGGCTTAATTACATTATTATTATTAATATTATTATTCACTTTGGGAACGTTCAAACTTGCTACTGTAGCAAGTGGAATCCTGGACTTTTACCCATTCTTGAGTGGGTGTGGCCTGACTCACCTCACAACAGCAGTTACTGAGCCAATGAAATTCTTCCATTAGACATTCCAGAGAAAAAGGACAGGTTCAAGAACCAAAGAGAGTTCAAATGAAGCGTTATCCCAGAAGGAGAGATGGAAGCTGCATAGAAGGTTTCCTGGTGTGTAACTGAAAATAACCCAAGGGGCAAGAAGGAAAGATATCTGCTTGAAAATATTTCTATGTGGGTTGAGGCAGAACTTGGAGATACACCTTATGCTTTCAATCTTAAAAGAAAATCTACCACTGACTCTAATACCCACAGCCTTGCCCATATATGGCCAAGGGGTTTTCAGAGGCCAGAGAAAGTATTTATATAAGACAGACCTAGTTCATCTTTGAGTTCAGTCTTTCCAGGGTTTAATCTGTGATATGATTTGGCTGTGTCCTTACCCAAATCTCATCTCAAATTGTGGCTCCCATAATCCCCGTGTGTTGTGAGAGGACCTGGTAAGAGGTAATTGAATCATGGGGGAAGTTTCCCCATGCTATTCTCATGATAGTAAGTTCTCCTGAGATCTGATGGGTTCATAAACACCTGGCATTTTCCCTGCTGTCACTCATTCTCTCTCCTGCCACCCTGTGAAGGGATGCCTTCTGCCATGATTATTTGTTTCTTGAGGCCTCCCCAGCCATGATGAACTGTGAGTCAATTAAACCAATTTTCTTTGTAAATTATCCAGTCTTAGGTATTTCTTCACATCAGAGTGAGAATGGACTAATACAGTAAATTGGTGCCACAGAAAGTGGGGTGCTGTTATAAGGATACCCAAAAATGTGGAATTGACTTTGAAACTTGGTAGCAGGCAGAAGTTGGAACAGTTTGGAGGGTTCAGAAAAAACAGTAAGATGTAGGAAAGTTTGAAACTTCCTAGAGACTTGTTGAATGGCTTTGACCAAAATGCTGATAGTGATATGGATGATGAAGTCCAGGTTGAGATGATCTTGGATGGAGATGAGCAACTTGTTGGAAACTGTAGTAGAGGTCATTCTTTCTATGCTTTAGCAAATGGACTGGTGGCTTTTTGCCCCTGCCTTGGAGATCTGTGGAACTTTGAACTTAAGAGAGATTATTTAGCATGTCTGCTGGAAGATATTTCTAAGCAGCTAAGCATACAAGAGGTAAAAGAGCATGAAAGTTTGCAAAATGTGCAGCCTGAAAATGCAGTAGAAAAGAAAAACTTTCTGGGAAAAAATTCAACCCTGCTGAAGAAATTTTCATAAATAATGAGGATCCAAATGCTAGTCACTGAGAGAATGGGCAAAATGCCTCCAAGGCATGTCAGAGACATTCGCGGCAGCTCTCTCATCAAAGGCCTGGAGAGAAAAACGGTATTCTGGGCCAAGTCCAGGGCTTCCTTGCTGTGTGCAGCCTCAGATTTGGTGCCTGGTACCTCAGCTACTCCAGCCATGGCTAAAAGAGGCCAAAGGATAGCTCAGGCCATTGTTTCAGAGGGTGCAGGCCCCAAGCACTCACAGCTTCTAAGCTGTATTGGGCCTGTGAGTACACAAAAGACAAGAATTGACATTTGGGGACCTCCATCTAGATTTCAGAGGATGTATGGAAATGGCTGGATGTCCAGGTAGAAGTTTGCTGCAGCAGTAAGACCCTCATGGAGAACCTATGCTAGGGCAGTACAGAATGAAAATGTGGAGTCAGAGGCCTTCCACGGAGTTCCCACTGGAGCACTTCCTAGTGTATCTGTGAGAAAAGGACTACCACCTTCTAGACCCCAGAATGGTAGATCCACTGACAGCTTACACCGTGAGCCTGGAAAAGATGCAAACACTCAATGCCAGATGTGAAAGCAGCCAGGAGGAAGCAGTACCCTGCAAAGCCACATGGCTGGAGCTGCCCAAGGCTGTGGGACCACACCTCTTGCATCAGCATGATCTGGATGTGACACATAGAGTCAAAGGAGATCATTCTGGAACTTTAAGATTTAATGACTTTCCTATTAGATTTTGGACTTCCATGTGGCCTGTAGCTCCTTTCTTTTGGCCAATTTCTCCAACTTGGAATGGATGTATTTACCCAATGCCTGTACCCTCATTGTATCTAGAAAGTAACTAACTTCCTTTTGATTTTACAGGCTCGTAGGAGGAAGGGATTTGCCTTGTCTCAGATGAGACTTTGGACTTGGATGTTGAGTTAATGCTAGAATGAGTTAAGACCTTGGAGGACTGTTGGAAGGGTATGACTGTGTTTTCAAATGTGAGGACATGAGATTTTGGTGGGGCCAGGGTTACAATGATATGATTTGGCTCTGTCCTCACTAAAACCTCATTTTGAATTGTAGTCCCCATATTCCCCATGTGTGATGGAAGGAACGTGGTGGGAGGTAATTAAATTATGGGGGCAATTTTTCTCATGCTATTCTTGTGATAGTGAGTAAGTTCTTACAAGATCTGATGGTTTTCTAAGGTGCTTCCCCCTTCCTTCAGCTCCCATTCTTCTCCTTCCTGCCATTCTGTGAAGAAGAACGTGTTTGCTTCCTCTTCTTCCATTATTGTGTCAGTTTCCTGAGGCCTCCCTGGCCATGATGAAGTGTGAGTCAATTAAACCTCTTTCCTTTATAAATTTCCCAGTCTTGCATATACTCTTATAGCAGTGTGAAAACAGACTAATACAATCTGTATGTTCCATGCGGTCTTACGGCTATCTGCCATATAATATTTGTGGCAATATGTTAGAGGGTTTAAAGGATCACAGGTTGCATGTGAAAGAAATTGAGAATCATATACCTGGTTCTTGTCAGGCTGGTATGTGATATATTCAGGTGAGCTTGCATGAGCAAAACTCCTCATTGCCAATATTGATGAAGGAGGCTTACTGAGCAAAGGAAAGTCAGCAAGAGAGGGCTCTGGACACAAGAAAAGCCAGCCACCAGCTCACTGTGTGATTGTGGACCAGGTGCTTCTTCTCTTAGAGTCTTACTGGGCCTATTTGTAAAAAACAGTGTGGACTAGATGAATTCAAGCGGCCCTACTGGTTCAGACATTCTGTAATCCTAGCCAAGCTGGCAATGTCAACCTGAATTTTAGAAAATGTCATGACAAACATTTTTTGAAATTGTTATACAACCTGATATGGTTATGCTTTGTGTCCCCACCCAAAATCTCATCTTGAATTGTAATCCCCATAATCCCCACATGTCAAGGGTGAGACCAGCTGGAGGTAATTGTATCATAGGGGCAGTTCTCCCATTCTGTTCTTGTGATTAAGAGCGAGTCTTACAAGATCTGATGGTTTTATAAGTGTCAGGCATTTCCCCTGCTTGCACTCATTCTCTCTCCTGCAGCCCTGTGAAGTAGATGCCTGCTTCTCCTTTGCCTTTCACCACGACTGTAAATTTCCTGAGGCCTCCCCAGCCATGCAGAACTGTTAATCAATGAACCTGTTTCCTTTATAAATTACCCAGTCTTGGCTATTTCTTCATAGCAGTGTGAGAACAGACTAATACACAACCAAAATTTCAACGAATATTATAAGAAAGAAAGAGTGAAAGAAAGAAAGAAAAAGAATGTAAGAGAGAAAGAAAGAAGAAGAGAAAGAGGGAGAGAGAACGGGATTCTTGTTCTATTGCCCAGGCTAGAAAGCAGTCTAAAAAGCAGCCAACCAATATTTTATTTAAAGCTGTGAAATGCTATGCAATTGCTGAGGAGTGATTTACTTCCAATTATGTGGTCACTTTTAAAATAGGTGTAATGTGATATTGAGAAAAATGTATGTTTTGTGGATTTGGGGTAGAGAGTTCTGTAAATATTTGTTAAGTTTACTTGTTCCAGGTCTGAGTTCAAGTCCTGGATATCCTTGTTAATTTTCTATCTCGTTTCCTTTTTAAAGCATTCACCAAAGGAAAAGAGATGCAGGGTTTCAGAGTAATAGAATTCTGAATTGGGAGACTTTGAGAAGGAGAAATCAAATAAAATCCTGGGTCTGGTGCTCCATCCCCCTGAAGCACTCTAGGTTTTAACGTAGAAAATGTGAGGGGAAAATTATGAGACATGGTTCTTCATGTTTAATTTACAAAGCTCTGCAGACAACCTTCTGTCACCATGACCAATTAGAAACAAACAGTAATCAGCATTATTGAGAAGAAGTATTTCTATGTTGTAAATAAACAAAATCAAATAAAAATAACTAGGCATTTTAAATTATCTATAGGAATTTAAAGACAGTGGTTGTCGTGCTCTCTAATTGGCTATTTTTGTTCACTGTACATGGTCAGGGAATACAATGGCATGGCAGTAATTTCCATTTCTGTAAAAAGATTGTTTTTTTTTTCCAGGACATTTTTTTTCCTCCTAATACTTAAAAAAAATGAATTTAAATCACTGAGTAAATTTCCCATTTCAATTAATTTTCATACAAGTGAGAAATCATAAAACTATAATGTGAAATTGAATAACAATAAAATGACTAAGATCTAGTAAAATAAAATGTAAATATTGAACATGCTTCAGTTTTCCGTATCAAGTAGTTAAAAATAACTTTAACTCATAATTATGGTACAAACTACAAAAACCTATCAGCTGAAACTTCGGGTAAGACTTGAAATAACATCTGTTTACATAATTTCAGTGTCAGAAAGGTGTTGGAATTCCAGGAAAAACTGCACCATCAGCCTTTTTATATTGGTCTTCTAAAAGTTCTTTACTCTAGATGGGCAATATAAGTAGATCAATTTTAGGCCTGAAATTGGAAGATCTGTTTGAATTTCTGCTCTACCACTGATCTTGGGTGTGTAATCTCCGAAAGATCACTTAACATTTCAGATTTTTCATTTCCTCGGCTATAAAAGCTGGAATAATATGTATTTCATGGGGTAGTTATTTATTAAGATATAATAAAAGGTGTTTCCATATAGTAAAACATTAGAAAACCATTGAGTAGTGAATCTGTTATGTAATACTGAGTAACAGACCATACTAATTCTTAGTGGTTTAAAACAACAATGGTTTTACTCTTTCTCACTCTTTCTGAGCTTCCAGAATTTGGGAAGGACTTAGGCAATTCTGGCTTAAAGTTTATCACGTAGTCTTAGTATTTCTCCATGTGTTATCTTCATATGGGCTAGTTTGGGCTTCCTAAAAGTATGCCAGTCTCAGAGAAGTTCCATTGTTTACATGGTTGCTAGCATCACCCATATTAGGCAGAAGGGCATGGCATGTTTATACCTTAGTTTTGGAAGCTGCATAACATCTCTAGTGGCCAAGGCAGTCACAAAAATCCAAGTTCAAGGGATGGGGCCATATGCCACACATTTACTTTCAAAGAGTGTTAAAGTCATTTACTAAGAAGTACACAGCATATACTGCTGTGATCATTCTTAGAAAATACAATCTTCCACATATGGTATTGAACCATAATTTTGCATCATTATTGCTAGTCTGATTTATAAGATACTTTTTTTTGAGACAGGATCTCACTCCATTGCCCAGGCTGGAGTGCAATGGCATGATCATAGCTCACTGCAGCTTTGAACTTCTGGGCTCAAGCAATCCTCTCACCTCAGCCTCCCAAAGTGTTGCAATTGCAGGCATGAGTCACCATGCCTGACTTGATTTATAAGATACTCTGACTACTCATTCTCCAATAAAACCACTCCCTCAAGGTAACTATTTCATTGACTAATTTAGAATAAAATTAACATATGACAGCATCGTCCTTCAGGTAGCAAAGAATATTATTTAATACTATATGGGATATTGGCTCTTCATCAGACAATATTCCATGTGTGTTATGTATGTTATTTAAATCCTTAATTTGATTTTATAAAGTATGAAATATTCTCATTTTATTACGGAGTGTGAGATTCAGAGAGATTCACTTGCCCAGGTCACAGAAGTCAAATTTGGATCTGTACCTCTTATGACTTTAGTGCATGGCCTCTCTATTAGCAAATACTTAAATAGTGCTTGACAAGTTCCAGGCACTCTGACACACACAAATACAGAAACACATGCACACACACACACACACATACATACACACACACACACACACACTCTTAATCTTCACTCAACTTTATACAGACTAATATTATCTCCATTCTATAGATGAGAAAAATGAAGCACAGAGATTATACAATTTATCCGAACTCAGATAGCTAGTAAATAGTGGAGCCTGATTTCACACTAAGATCTATGTGACTCCAAAATTGTTCTAGAATCATTAAGATATTAACAATTTAGCATAATTGGCTTCTCAACTTATTTTTCCTTTTTGCTTGGAGAGATGGGTTTACACTGGGCATTTGGCAGGAGAAAAGAGCATGAGGAGATTAAAGGGACTCTTTTGCCTTTTAACTGAGAGTGATCACAGTGTTGGTAGTGGCATGGGAGGACAGGAAAAGCACAACAGCCAAGATCTGCCTACTCCCCAGTTTTCCCAGGGTGGACCCTTAATAAGATGTTGACTATAAAACTCATGTTAAATCATTGTATTGGCAAAACACATTTTCTGAGGTAAAATGGAAAAATATAGACCTCAATCAAACATGGTGTATTTCTGCTACTTTCTGTCAGATGGAAGCCAGACATGCATTTATTGTTATGATGAAGGTATTTGTAAATCAAGCTCCAAGTCTTTTTGCTTTATTTTAGTTGAGCAAAAGCAATATCACACAGAAGGTCCTTGCCCTTATTGTTTCTAGTGCAGGGTAAGAATAAAGTCAATATTTGCATACTTTTATTAATATAAGAAACCTCAAATTTCACTAGCAAGTAAGCGATTCATTTAATGAAGTTACACACTGATTGTTGTATTATTCTGCATATTCACAGTGATTTTTTCAGCATGTGTGACACTGCAACTGTACTAGTTTCTTTTAGAATCATCTTTCAACAAAATTAGCTGTGTGATGTCAGGCAAAGCACATAAATTATCTGAATTTCAATTTACTAAACACCAAAATAGGGTTAATAAAGCCATAGGAGGCTGGGCGCAGTGGCTCACACCTGTAATTCCAACACTTTGAGAGACTGAGGTGGGCAGATCACCTGAGGTTGGGAGTTCGAGACCAGCCTGGCTAACATGGTGAAACCCCGTCTCTACTAAAAATACAAAGATTAGCCAGGCCTGGTGGCAAGTGCTTATAATCCCAGCTACTAGGGAGGCTGAGGTAGGAGAATCACTTGAACCCAGCAGGCAGAGCTGAGATCGTGCCACTGCACTCAAGCCTGGGCAACGATGTAAGACTCCATCTCAAAAAAACAAAGGCCTTAAGATTTGTATAAAAAGAAAGTGTAAGCTATAAAGTGCATATGGCTTGCAAGCAAGCTTTGTTATTATATTAATTCATATTAGAAGATTTATCTTCATTTGGAAAGTACACAGTAGTATTACTATTCATTCAAAAGAACATTTGTTGTTGCCCACTATGTGCCAACTGTAGTTCTAGGTGCCTAAGATAAATCATGAGCAAAACACAACAGTTCTATTCTCATTTTTTGTTTTAGTGAGGAAGGTAGAATGTAGGTCAACATGCGAATCGGATGTTGGTGATGGGTACTAGGAGGAAAATGAAGGATAAGGAGAGGATGAAGAGAGTTGTGGTGAGGAAGTTATATCTGTGGACTGGATGAAGGAGGGATACTTGTTTATATAATATAATTGCTGAAAACCCCTATTGTAAGAAACCATTGGAAATAAAGAAAATCAGATTTTTTTATCATGGTTTTGAGATGATCACAAGTAATGGAAACTGATAATTATTATAAACTATTATTATAAATACATGCAGTATTGGTTTAAAAAAATTCAAAAGAGTGGTCACTAGTTTACATTAGACTTCTTTAAATAATAAGAATTTTTCTTAATAAATAATATTTTTTTCTATTTTGCTTATTTAGAACAGGCATGGTGTTTTCTTTCCTCTTCATAGTGAAATGTGAAAAGTTCCCCTTATCTCCTTTACAGGGTGTGTGACAGGGGAGTGGCTCACTTCTTTGGTGCCCTACAGTTCAAACCCCTAGGGGGAGCATGGAGATGGGCAGGTTGTGGGCAGTGTGACCTCCAACCCCATGGCAGCATCTAGGGTTGAGTGTTTTTAGCTCCCGCAGCCCCAGTGGGGGTGTGTTACAGTGTGCTCTTTCAGCTTAGCCATCTGCAGGTAGCTTGTGTTAATTAGTTCATTTGGATCCTCTGCTCTATCACAGAAAGGACAGAGGGCTTTCTGTATCCCAGGTTCTTGACTTGGTGTACCAGAAAAATCGGATCACACTTGGGGTTGGAGGATGAGTGCAAGGTTTTATAAGTTTTACAAGTGGAGGTAACTCTCAGCAAGGTGATTGGAGAAGCCAGAAGGGGGAATGGAGAAGGAAGGTGGTGTTCCCCTGCAGTCGGGACACCCAGTGGCTGGATTCTCCTCTGATTGGACTCCCATCAGCATCCGCATCGTTCCGCCTTCAATGGCCTGCTGGCATCTGCCAGTGTGTTCTTCTGCCAATGTGTTCCTCTTGATGTCTAGCTGTTTGGGTCTGTGCCCACTAGGGTCTTGGTGTTTTTATAGGCACAGGATGCAGGGCATGGTGGGCCAGAGGGGTCTTGGAAAATGCAACATTTGGGCATAAAAACAGGAGTGACCCTCCTCACTTACATCCCTGGTCACAGGCCCATAGGTGGAGCCTTCACCAGGAACCCTGACCTTTTTACCCAGCACTTCCCTACCACACCCCTGTATCAATAGTTATGATTTGCTTAGTATCTTCTACATACCTTACATTTTACATGTATTATCTCTTCAAACAACAATGATCTTGAAGGGTAAGCATGGTTATATTCAGTATAGGTGTTTCTAAAAACTATTTTTAATTATCAAGTTTCATCCTTACAACAACCTGGGACCGAAATAACTCTAAATTAATTTTAAACTAAAGAAAATACTTTTAGAAATAATGTACTCCAAGGTTGCACACCCAGTAGGTGGCAGAACCTAAATGTGAACATATCTTTTCTGACTCTAATGTTGCTGTGCTTTTCCTCTACATCATGCTGCCTCTCATCCCTAGTTAATTAAAATGAAATACTTATCTATTGGAATATGTTACATCAGTTCCAAAATGCAGCCAGGTTTTCACTCCCTGCTTGGTGGCTTCTGAAATAGGTTTAACAAGAATTGAGACCTAGCCATGGATAAGTAAACCATAATGGTTAATGAAGGGAAACTTAGGGCTTTCTGCATTCCAACCAGAATCTTTGAACATGACATCAGTTAAAGAAACTACTACAGCTTCTTCAATATCATATTTCTTATTTCTCTTTGGTTAGTGCAGAATGTCCTTTCTGATCTTTGCAAAATGCAGGAGGCTTTCTCTTGGCGATGACGGGAGTCTGTAAAGTGATATGAACACACACACACGCACATACATATTTATGTTATAATATACAACATTCTTCCTCATGTTAAAGAGAAATGTATTCAATGACATTTGTTAAAGATGTCAAAGGCAAACTTTAATCAAGCGGGAGATAGGGAGAGGTATAGGGACTACGGCAATGTGATCTTGCTGTGGGGAAGAAAGTTTAGACTCAACTTCTAATCCAACAAGTTCAAGTGGGGATTTATAACCAAGAAGCAGAGTAGATGTCAATGGATGGAACATTATCAAGAGGAAACATTAGAGGTAAGAGAGATTCTTGCTATAACAATTTAATAGAATTCTTGCTTAAGGCAGGTCAGTTTAATACAATAACAAGGGTGGTTGGATACCAAGGGTGGCAGATTTTCTACAAAGTGCTTAAGCAAAGTTCTTACTCAAACCGGATTCATTAAAGACAGAGAAGCCCAAGTTTGGGCCTAGTCAAGCAGATAACTGAGAGGAGAGGAGCCTGATTCAAGTTTTGGATGAAAGAGATAGTCTTTATCACTTGCCATTATCCCCCATGTTTAATTAATCATTAAGTCCTACCAATTCTGCCTCTAAAATACTATTTCATTTTCCACAGTCACCACCTTAGTCTAAGCCATCACCACATCTTCTCAACTACTGTAGTAATCTTCTTCCTAGCTGACATTCCAATTTCCCCACGTATCCCTTTCAGGTTATCTTTTACACAGCAGCCAGAACGATCTCTTGAAAACACAAATCTAAAGACCAAGACTCTAATGTAACTCACGAAGCTCTGGATGCTCTGAACCCTGCTAATCTGTCAGCACCATATGCAGACATTTTGCATCTTTGTGAGTATTTTCATTCACCATTGCATTCCCATTGCCTAGCTTAAGTCTTGACACAGAGCACATATTAAAGGCACATACTCTGTAAACAGTTCTAAAATGAATACTTTTTTTTTTTACAATTTATGCATTCACCATATCTGTCCTGGTGGTCATGTTGGACAAAAAGATGGGCTCTGTCTCCCTAATTGCTAGGAAAAATATGGAGAAGAGCAATTTTAACACACAAAGCCATAAGGCAGGTGCAAATATAAAGTCAAGACATCTTTAAAACCCCAATTTTGCATGTTAATTTATTTAAGACATTTTCTAGGTAGCACTCTACTCCACATTTAAAAAGAACTGGCTTAAGTCAGGTTGGGTCTGCAGGGGTATTTTTATATAGATCAAACTAGATTTGTGAGCCTGCAGCCAGACATTATTGAAAATCAGTCATTATCTTTCCCTACCCTGGACACTTTAACCAGTACAACTAATCTATTTCCAGCAACATTATCTCCAGGATTTTCCCAGGGCACCATCCTCTGTCACTCATGACTTGCTGTCTTTTGCTCTAATCTCAGGAAAACTGAAATCTTTGGTTCCCATAATGTAGCACTGAGTTGAGCTTACGACCTTTTATGTTCTCATTACCATTACAGATTTACTCCTCTGGTAGGAGACTGGGAAGGTTCTTTAGGAGCCTGTGTGGTCATTGCCCTCTGGCTCCACACATGACAGCTCTGGACAAAACTCTGGCCTGCTGTTTTACCCTGAGAAAGTGACAGCTATATCATCTAGATAGCATTTACAGCTTCACCTAATTTTATTCATCCTTATGAAGATAAAAATGGTCTTGATTGAACAGTGCATCAGACGATATAATCACCAAATCTGAATGAGCAACCCAGTAGCTAATGTAACACTATTTAATAAAATATTTCCTACACTTCACTTTATTTGGAAATTAACATCTTAGCCAGAAATAAGAAGTATAACTGAATTTCCTTTCAATTTGACTTGCAAAAATCACTAAGTTTTCCAAGAAAGTGGCTCCAGGAGTGGCTCTGGCTTAAGTGTCCTCTTTAATATTCAAAATATATAATTTCTTCTACCTCCATGGAATCCAGGTATATAGCGCCTGAGCTCCTTTTTCACTAAATCCTAGATTATTCTCCAAGGAGTTCTCGTAGTCCAGAATCCAGCTGTGCACACTTACTCTTGAAATGGCCTACTTTCAACTTTTGCATTTGTGATCCTTTAGGGAGAGATTCCTCAGGTCAGAAAGATACTAGTCAATCTACTGGATGATAACTCATATCTAAGACTTCTATTTATTGCTGCCATTTTGGATCTTAAGATGATTTTCTTAGCAATCTGAGAGATATTCTGACAGTGAGCCTGTGATACAGCATTATCTTTTAATATTTTGGCATCCATCACCAGTCTTTTCACAACACAAATTGGAATTTTCCTTCAGGCAGCAGCCTGCTCTTCTCACTGTTCATGTGGACAGGCCAGCTTAGACATATTCAGAATACTGGTGTCCCAGGGCATTGATTTTGATTCAGGGATGGGTACATAATTTAGGCCAAACAAATAAAATGCACTCTTTGGACTTTTGTTTCTCCCAATGAGAGAGACATATTCATATTTATTTTCAGTTTGGATATGTGAAGTATATAAACTGGGAGGCGTGGAGAGTCTTGCAACTAGGAAAGCAAAGGCTGAATAAGAAAAGGGCTGATGATAAAGACGGCAGACCCAGGAGATGGAGTGAGTCTCTGCGCAGGTAACCTGAATACACCCAAGTCTCAAGCTAGGTTGACCCCTAGAGTCTTCAGTTATGGAAAAAAAGGCAGTCCCTTTATTTGTGTAAGCCAGTCTGGGGTATGTATTTTTCACATGGAATTGTAAGAGTCCTTACTAATTCTAAACTATTTTATCTCTTTGAATCCTTCCAATGCATCTTGGAACAGAGTATTCTCTGCTTAAGAAATCATGTCAGGTTATCTGCCTTGACTGTGAATACCAGCATTCATCCATGCATACACCAGACTTATTATGAGGCATCTATCTCTAATTTTGTTCACTTATTAGCTACATAAAGTTGTTATAATGCTCAAATGCTCAACATTTTATTATGAAAAATTTCAAACATACACAGAAGAGTTGAACAACTTTTACGGTGAATGATCATAAATAAACTCACCATGTAGATCCTATGATTAATATTTTACTGCACTTGATTGATCTCATATCCATCCCTGTAACCATCCCACAATCCATTTCATTTTTTGATGCATTTCAAATGAAATTGCAGGCATCATTATACTTTTCACTAAATATCTTGCATACAGCTCATTGCTTAACGAAACATTTGGGAAGGCACCCTCCCTGGGTCTGGGTTTTTGCATATGAAAAAAAATGCAGTTGTTATTTTAGATGACCTCCTAGTGCCCTTCTTTACAGCGCTGACATTATGTAGTTCTATGATATTTACCTTTTTAATTGATTGACATGCTTGTATAAAAATGCCTTCTTGTTTGATTCAAAAAGGATTAACAGAAAAAATATACTTTGCTTACCTATGGGACATTTACCTAAGGGAAGTCTGTTTGCTTACAATAACCCCATTAACCAGGAAGTCTGTTTGCTTACAATAACTCCATTAACCAGTCTTTGGTGATTCTGAGTCAAACAGATGTTTTCAGGGGTAGACTGGAGAAGAAAACAAAGTATCTGATGGATATTTTCAAAATTATGGCAAGACTAGAGTCTTATCCAGAAAACAAGAGAAATAACATGCCATTGAAAATGACTTCTAATGAAAGTTAACCTCTGCTAGTTCTGGGGGAGGGAGATCAAAAGTGTGATGACTAGACAGCAGAAAAGTAGAAGTCAGAGGTCTGAAGTTGCTGAACCTGATACCATTATCCCTTGTTTAATTCATGTTGGGCCATTTCTGCCAGATAGCCTTTTAGACTGATGGTCTTGATGGATGAAGAAAATGGCTTAAAACAAATAAACAAAAAATGCATAAAAGCCTGTCTACAGAGAAGAGGCTATTTCCAGGAACAAGGAGCAAAAGGGAGAACACTCAAACATGGCTTATTGTGGGAAGCAACCGAACCAAATAGAGACTGCAACCCTATCTCACTGTGGACAGTCTGCTCTGCTAGGCTAGGGTGTAGTGAAGCAGTTCCAACTTTCCATTCCTTTGGGTCCCCTAAAATGGCCCCTTCAGCAGGGATGCAAATAAGTCACTCTGGCTCCGGGGAGTAGGGGGCGGTTGCCATCTGCTATAAGTCTAATTACCACTGAAGCCACCTTAGACTGAGCCTCCTCCCCGGATCCTACTCTTTGACTACAAAGATTGCTCTGGGTTATTTTAAATTAGTCTGGCCAAAATGAGAATATAAGTAAAATTGTTCATAACTGTAATCAACTTCCATAAAAAGACCTTTTACATACAACTTTCAACATTTACCTACAAGTGTGAAATAGGAGGGCCATAAACCTTTCTTGGGATGAACTTTATGTACACCAGGTGGCCAGTACAATTAAATGCTGAACAGTATGGAAACTCTTATATGTGTTTGGGATGAAAGAATTTGGATTAAGATGTGATGTCTGGGTATTTGGTCATAGTTCATCAGTTTCAGATCTAAACTAGGAAGAAGTAGTTATTCACATGCCATTTGTATGATGGAAATAATACTGTGGAAAATCTAAAAATATTCAGGAAAACTGCATCTCAAATAGTATTTTTCCTTTTCTATTGTAACACTCAATTGCTTATGATGATGGCTCATTAAACATTTTAGAACCTAATTCTCAAGCATATTTGAAAATGGCTACTCTAATTTGACATTAAAGCATCCAGTTACTTTAGGCATGCCTAAATTTGTTAAACTTATGTAGACTTGGATCAGGCAACTATGCTATGTCTGTGACTATATTTCATTTTTGTCTTAACAATATTTCTGGGAAGTGGAGATAGAAATTGAGGATTGTGTGAATTCACCATGATATAGGATTTCAGATTAGAATTATGTTCCAGAATTGCAGCCAGAACATGCAGTATAGATTATGGAAATTAGCAGCTGTGTGATCTCTTTATTTGATTATTTATTATTAGCAACATGCTTGATTAGCCCTACACCCTTTTAAATGGAATTACAAAATAATTATATGTTCTGTCTCCAAAGCTCTTTATTGAGAATGACAATAAACTGTCCAGTGTTCAAATCAGTGTATAATACATTTATATGATTATTAAATGCTTGTAAATTGCCATTTAACACTGCATGTGTTTACTACCTAGTAAAACAAGTGTTGACCCATCTATTTAAACAACTGGAGAGCATTAATCTTTGCTGAAGTCATTGTTTTATCTTGGGAAAACTCTGCTAACATACCAGTCAGCCAGCCAGCCAGCCAGCCAGCCAGCCAGCATATCATCTTTCGTCTACATTTATTAACGGCTTAGAATGTCCATCTGTTGTCCTTAGTAAATGGAACACTATGAAAAAAAATTCATTGAATATATATATATATATATATATATATATATATATATATATATATATAAATGTTCCTTTTATGGAAAAAAGCTCCCTGGAATGTTCTTCATAAGTTAAAAACTTGGGACAAGTGTTGGTCAGAGAGAAATCAAAGTTGGCAAACTTTCAAATGACAGCCAACAGACTCCTCTCATTTTGGGAGAAGATAAATATGTTTGCTTGAGATCAAGAGAATGGTTTCTCAAAATGTCTCAGAACACATTTATTTAGACTTTGGTGATGGTATGGTGAGTGATATAGAATACAAGAGAAGAAAAGCTAACAAATCTTTCATATGTATTTGTGTTTCAATAGCCTCATGTACTGATTTTATCTTGTTTGTGGTTGGGGTTAGATGTGGAATTCAGGAAACCTACAAGGATATCAGTGAACTACAGTAGTTCTTCCAAGAACTTTAGCAGAATTGTTTGTGGCCTTGCCAAGGAAAAATTGCAGTTAAAATGGGACCATCTGATGACATTCCAGTGAAGAGAACAGAGGGAAAGTATGAAGACTCCAAGCACATATAAATGAATCAGATGGAAATACTCACAGTTTAACCTTGGATAAAAATAATATAATAATATAACACATTCACAAGGAAATGTAACTTTTACTGGTGCTAAAATAACTCTATGTTAAATTAGGGCCAGGGATTAGGATTAATAGAAAAGTGTAGTTTTACTATCTCTTCTTGAACATATTGTCTTGATATAGTGTACATAGGAAAAAATAAACTATAAAAGTGATTGCTTGGAAGCCATAATCACATCACCTCAGTCTGATGCCATGGAGTCTAACAGCAATATAATTTGTATAATCATTTTGATCATGGTGGTGATTTTAAGGGCTAGATTTCTGGGAATGTAAATTGTTAACATGCAACATGATATATCAATGTAAGAATAACATCTAGGCATAGATAATATGGAAAAAGATCCATTGGATAAAAATGCATCATTTCTATTAGAAAAGAAGCAAATTTGATTTGGAGACATTAGTTGCAAATTTACCATAATAAGATTCTCAATTCATGCTACGCACAATAATTCAGACTGAAGTATCCTTGACAAATTAGTAATGCTTTCTGGTTGCTTATTTGACTCGGAAAGGTAATTTGATAAGTATTAATTTTAATATAAATGATCAAGGATTTATGTCTGCAAGTTGCCTACAAATTGTCTTCTGTGTTTAATTTTTTTCGATTCTACCTCCATTCATCTCTTCCTCTGAGTGCTTAAACAAAAGGAAAACTAAATCATGATATATTTTATTTCACTTTGTCAACTTTGCAAAATCTTCCAGTTTTAGATAGACTTTTCCCCCCCGATAATGGCTTTACAACTGATAGTAAATAATGATGAAAATGCAACTCAGGGTTCATCTTATTTGGTAAAGACTTGAAGGCTCTCTATTTACATATAATTTGAGGACATTTAAATCTTAATATTGGTAAATATTTACACTTCTGTAATCATTGTGGACCCTCATCTTCATTGCACTACATACCATTTTGTGTGTGGAGAGAAGAAGTGACTTAATTTAATGTGCCTTAATTTCTCATCTTCTCCACAGGATACATTTATTACCATTGGCAGACTTAGATAACATAGAAGAGAATGGAACTAAGTATATGTGTCAACTCATGGTGGTAATCTTTTAATGAATGTCTGCAGGCATCTTATACATACTATGGAGCTGCATCTTTGGTGAACAATAATAATGGGAATAATGGAATGAATTTGTGTTCTCATTTTATCCTTGTTCATCTTGTTCTCATTCACGTTGGTAGTAAAATATACACATACATACATCTTGGCCAGAACATGGCAGTTTCTGTGGCCTCCTGGGAGAAGGAATTGATTATCCAACCAATTGTACTAAAACTAGTTTTGTCCTTTGAAGTTGACTCTCTGGAATCATCTTGGGTTAGTTTTTCATATATTCCATGACTCACTGAGCAGCTCTAATTTTCCCTTAACAAATACCTAATGAATTTAAATTCAATATAGGAATCCATGTTTTTCAACCAGCTTCTTCTGCTGTGTTTTTTTTTTTTAACCTCAATCCAGATATAACCAGAAAGCTAAGTCAGTTATCCTTGACTGCTTTACTCCATCCTTTGTTGTATCTTAGTCAATCACCAAGCTCTATTGGTTCAGATCCTTAAACATTTCTGGAAGCTGCCCTCTTAATTCCATCTGGACTACTGAATGTCTTAGGCCTTATCTCACTTTCTCTTATATCTAGTTCTGCCACAGTCTCCTAAATGGTTTTACTGTCTCTGATTTTGTCTCTCTCCAATTTATCCTCATGGTACCAGCATGATCTACTTATAAAAAAAAGTTTCTGCCACTCCCTGGTTTAGACATTTAACACTATGAGGAATCGCCAGTGGGGAGTCAGTGCAGAGCCGGAAGTTGCACATCTCTGAACTCTATCAGGCTGGTGTCTGTTTTGTAATTATCTATGTACCTTGATTCAAGTATGGTGCTTAGTATTTCATATAGACTCAGTGGATATTATGGGGCTTCATGAGGGATTAAGCCAAAATCATTTCATGGCTCTTTGGAAAGCTATGGATCCTTTCCTTAGATATTGTAACATAGTTTTGTAACATTCATGGACTACACCTCCAAAATAATCTATAGACCTGTTACAAGCTTAGCTTTCATCTGGGAAGATAGTGATTAAACCTTACAAATCCCTGTATGTTAAGTCAACGTTCTCCAGAGGGGCTCACAATCACAATGCAAAGTCCTACCACAGGCTGTCTGCAAGCTGGGGAAGAAAGCAGTCAGTAATGGCTCAGTCCAAGTTTCAAAGCCTCAAAACCATGGAAGCCTACAGTGCATCTTTCAGTCTGTGGCCGAAGGCCCAAGAGTCCCTGGCAAACCACTGGTATAAGTCCAAGAGTCCAAAAGCTGAAGAACCTGGAGTCTGATGTCCAAGGGCAAGAGGAGCAGGAGGAAGCATCCAGCTTGGGAAAAAAGAAGAAAGCCAGAAGAACCAGCAAGCAAAATTATCCCACCTTCTTTCCCCTGATTTATTTTTTTCCATGCTAGCAGCTGATTGGATGTTTACCATCCAATTTAAGGATGGGTCTTCCTCTCCCAGTCCACTAACTCAAATGTCAATCCCTTTTGGCAACCTCACAGACACACCCAGAAACAGTACCTTACCAGCCATCTAGGCATCCTTCAATTCAATCAAGTTGATACCTATTAACCATTATAGTGTACAAAAGTAAAAGGATTCTGTTTTGTGCAGGATAACAAGCACTTAAGAGCAAGTGTTGTTGTTTAAAAGAAAAAAATCAAATTTACTCTCTCATTTACAAGAGGTCGTTTCAGTTCTGTCACTGCAAGTTAGAAATTAAGTACATGTTTTCTTAGTACTTTATAAATAAGAAACATGTACCTTGCTTAAGTCAACTTTCAGATTTTTCTCAGGGATAAGCAAATAGTTTCATTTCACATGCTAACTCTGAAGAGAGCCCTCTATTTCCTACTTGAGGGACTATTTCTTGGAGAATTTTGAGCATAAGCTCAGATTCAGCAGGAAAAATTCCATGATGATCACAGTATAATGTTGGCCATGGATACAGGACTGCAGATTGGTTGATGGTACTTGGGCCACATATCTCATTTGGGCCACATATTAATATTTCCCTCAGATCACATACTCCTCTTAGCTAAATATCTTTTCATTAGCCACATACCTCCTTTGGCTCTATAGAGGATACATAGGATATATGTATTCCTTGGGCTTCATATTCCCCATGCTACCTTGATTAAGAATTCCTTGCCTCTTTAGCTGATTCACTTCACAGATGTTTGGAAAAAAAATATCATTTTATTTGATGCTTAGTAAATCTTCTGGCTTCAATTTACACATAAAAACAAAGTCAGATGAGTAAGTAGAAGACAAAAGTGAAAAATAAATAAATAAATAAACAAATAACTTCTTGAGATGTGAGGGGATTGCTATCTACCCAACAGTTGTAAATCGCCAGCCATTTTGAAGATGAATCTACTCATCATTTCTACCTAAGCCTAAGATTGTGTAGTCTAGTAGTTAATTCTTGGGTTCTGGAATCTGATAGAGTAGGGCTTAGGTCTAATTGTCACTTACTGATAGAATGACTTTTGGCTAAATTACTTTTCTCTAACCCTCCTTCTTATCTGGAGAGTGGAGATAGTAATTCATACCTTAAAAAGTTGTTTTGATAATTAAATTGAGTAATATACAGACAGTTCTTAAACAAATACCTAGCACATAGTAAGAACTCTATTAACGAAAATAATAACTATTCTTTAATCATTTAACAAGGTATAGAAGAAACAGAATAATTTGGACTGCTCTAAGAAGATTACCAAATTATCAAACAAGTCCGAGATCATTAGATTAATAGATTCAATGCTGTATTACTTTTCAAAGTGATTGTAAACATGAATTTATAATATAAAAATGTATTTTATTTTCTGCTCTCTTTTCATATAGATGCTGGTCTAAATAAAATCTGCTTTCATTTTATTATGAAATTGTTACATTAAACATATATCTTAAGAAGTCAGCCAGATCTTAAATTTGTTTAAAAAACATAGAGGCACTTAAAATTATTATTACTATTAATTGAGATGGAGTCTTACTCTGTTGCCCAGGCTGGAGGGCAGTGGCATGATCTCAGCTCACTCCATCATCTGCCTCCGGCTCAAGCGATTCTCCTGCCTCAGCGTCCAAATACCTGGGATTACAGGCACCCTCCACTATGCCCAGCTAATTTTCGTAATTTTAGTAGAGACAAGGTTTCACCATGTTGGCCAGGCTAGTCTTGAACTCCTGACCTCAGGTGATCCACCAACCTTAGCCTCCCAAAGTGTTGGGATTACAGGTATAAGCTACCGTCCCGTGCCCAATTATTTTTTTAAACGTGTCAAGATGCTGCCTTTAGGTAGATCATTTTGGATGAATTGGCTGCTCCTTCATTGAAATTAGTGACTTTCTTTTCTTTTTTTTTTCACTTACAGGACTCATTAACTTGAGATGTTTTTTAATTTATACTTAAAACCACCATGTAAAGTCAACATGAGTAGGCTTATTTACAACTGAAGAAAGCAGGTCTTTGCCTGGTTTTACATTCTCTCCCTTATATCATCAGGGTAGCTCTGTAAACAACAATCTCAGCAAATACATTAGTGCTGAATGAGAGAGTGAGTAACCTAGAGCTTTAAGAATGCAAGTGACTGGTGGTCAACAGATGGGGACTGTAAGTCTGCCAGAGAGGACATTTCATCCACCCCTCGGTCTTTGATTAGGGCCATACTTTAATCTGCTCCTAATGAGAAAACTCTTCTGATTTGGGAGACTTCAAGAGAAAGCATTTATTTATTTATTTGTTTATTTATTTATTTATTTATTTATTTTTCAATTTTACTTAATAATGCCTCCAAGAATGAAATGACCTTTAAAGATAAGAACAGCCACTATTGTAAGAAGAAAGGAAAAGAACATTTTTTCCATATAAAACAGGAATAAAAATGAATTTAGTATTAGTAATGGGAAATGTCCAGTCACCTGTTTTGAAGCTTGAGCGTCAATTTCTCATCTGTGTGTTGAAGGTAATGGTCATCCGTGCCTCACTGTCTCCCGGATGGAATTAAAATAATGTACATAAAAGGCACCTAGTTTATAGTTATTTGTAACATGGTAGAGGTTCGATAAATGTTAACATACCTTCCTTGACATCTCATTTGTCAAAATCAAAATGGCAAAATGATCTTTAGGGAGAAAAAAATCAAAGAAAAAAAATCACATTCAGTTATGGGAAAAAATTCAAGCTGTAAACATTTTCTAAGTAGTTTAACCTGAAAACCTACAGAGACAATAGAGTAGCTGCTTCCCTTGTCCTTATGCACTTCTTACTTAAGCCTAAGAAACTCTAACTCCTCAAATCTGTGAGGAAGGTACATGCATGAACAGTATGCAGATGACAGCAAAATAAACTATTAGCAAAGGGAACAGACAACCTAAAAACTGAAAATAAATAAGTAAATAGAAAATAAAGATGGAAATAGAAAATAAACAGAAGATAAAGATCCAACAGCCAAATGATATGTATTTCAAAGAAAATAACATATTTAGTAAACAGTATCTGTTATTGGCAATCATGAAGGCCTTCAAGGTATCACTAGTCTCAATCATCTGATGGAATTGATCAGTATTAATTGCACAAATACTGCATTGCACTTGAATTAGTATCTACATAGTATCCAAATGGGCTCACAGGTGTGTGCCTGGGCACACATAGACACACACATCCAGCTGATAGGAAATTCTTCTGTTAACTCAAATAGACAGTAAATACTTTATCTGAATTTATGAACCTTCCTGTGGACCTCCTCCATGATCATACTGTACAGTACAAGGGTTTTCGTGATACTTAGTCATTTGGGGCAGCAGCTACTCACAGTCTTTAGATGCTGCTGGATCCCTGGCAGTATAAGAACAGCTCTGGCCTGATATACAAGAAATACAAGGTCTTCATTATACTAGAGGTTAATATGCACAGCCAGGAGGCTTTATATACAATGTGCACACAGAAACTCTGTCTTGCCTTTAGACTAAACAATTGTGTTTGTTTTATTCCCTGTGTGTGTTGCAAAACTGCCATAACTACATGGACAGCTACAGAGACCAACACTCAAAATCAAAACAGAAAAATCAATTAAATACATTTCATAAAAAACATTCAAAATGAGTCTAATCTAATCAAAATGCTCTACTAATTGATTTAGATATCTCCATGGAGACATTGACTGAAAGAGCCTTCGTCCCTGTGCGACTTGAGTGGAAACAGTGAAGTCTTGCTTTAGGGAAACCTGCTATAACAATGCAGGTTTATAGCTTAGAAAATGGAGTGTTTATATTTTAAATATTTTTTATCACTGTGGAAATCTGCTGTAAAGAATACCGAAGGTGGTTCCTAATTTTCTATAAGAATTATAGTTTCCAATGTGCTTTCTCTGACATAATGTCATTGGATTGTTACAGGAATCATATGGGAAAGTAAGACTAGATTTAGTATCCATGAGGCTTCAGAGGTCTCTGGGTCATTGATTTCATAAGTGGTTCAGCCAGGACAAGGGGAGCTCCATCACTTTATTCCCAGTTAAGGGTCATCTTTATTGGACAGTATATTTGGCAAGAATTGAGTTGAATAAATGCAAAGCCAGTGGACCTTTCCAGGAACACCTATAGGCATACAGTCAAGTATGCCTGAATTGTTTATGCTTCATCAGCTTTTAGAAGATAGACAGGGACCCGGAAGAGCCGTTTTATTCATTTGGTATGGAAGAGACTGAACATGGGACCTGTGAACTTCGCATGAGATTGTGGAAATGGTTGAGGCCTAAAAAATAATTAGCTGCAGAGTGGGAAAAAAAAAAGTCAAAGTGAATAAATGTTTGATTGATTAACATTATGACATCTAGTCACATGCATCTGAAGTCTACTGCTGTACATAGATATTAAGAGATTAATTTGGATAAATCTGAGTATGTATGGTACAACATGGGATGAAATTTCTAAAAGTTACCACGTCTAGTGCATATTACGTTCTAAAGTTGTCTAGTTGAAAGGGTTGGGGGTTGGAGTAGACTCAATGGTAAGTGAAAGGGTATCCTGGGAAAGGTTTATTTCATTTTTTTTCTTCTTTGCCTGAAGTATATCAGGGGTTGGCTTTTTGCATGTGTCTTAGTAGCTTGATATACAGCTGGTCAGCTACTCAAGGGATGGGAATGAAGGTAGGAGCATTAAAGGTTATTTAATTATCAACCCATATTCTCTCGAGGCTATAAGTTGCCATATTTAGCAAACAAAAATGTTGAACACACAGGTAAATTTGAATAATTGGTGAGTAGTAATTTACCATTGGTACTTCACCATAAGTACACATTTTTTAGAATATGTATAACCCATTCAACATTTGAGACATATTTATGCTAAAATATGCATTGTTTATTAGAATTTCAAATTTCACTAGATGACTTGTATTTTATCTGACAACCCTACTTGAGGCTTTTAAATCTGATTTACTTGTGTTTATACACTTATGATTTGAGAGCCCTACAGTCATGGCAAGCTTAGATATGTCACTTAATTTCTGGTGTATTTTTAAGAAGTAGATGTTTAAAGATCGCTCAGTTTAAGAGGAATATTGCCCTAAGTGTTAATTTGCTGTCTTAACTACCTTTCCCTTGTCCTTGTACTCTGCTTACTTAAGCCTAAGAAACTCTAACTCCTCAAATCTGTGAGGAAGGTACGTGCATCAATAATGCGCAGATGACAGCAAAAGAAACTAGCAGCAGAGGAAACAGAAAACCTAAAAACTGGGAGAAAAGTTTTGTAATCTATCCATCTTACAAAGGTCTGACATCCACAGTCTACAAGGAACTTAAGCAAATTTACAAGATACAAACAAACAACTCCATTAAAAAATGAGCAAAGAACATCAACAGACACTTTTCAAGACATTAATGTGGCCAACAAATATATGAAAAAAAAAGCTCAATGTCACTGATCATTAGAGATTTGCAAATCAAAACCACAATGAGATACTATCTCATGCCAATCAGGTGGTGATTATTAAAAAGTTAAACAACAGATGCTGGTGAGCTTGTGGAGAAAATGAGCACTTTTACACTGTTGGTAGGAATGTAAATTAGTTCTACCATTGTGGAAGATAGTGTGGTGATTTCTTGCAGATTTAGAAGCAGAAATACCACTTGACCCAGAAATCCCATTACTTGGTATATACCCAAAGGAATATAAATCATTCTATTATAAAGATACATGCACGTGTATGTTCATTGGAACATTATTCACAATAGAAAGACACAGAATCAACACAAATGCCCATCAATCATAAACTGGATAAAGAAAATGTAGTAGATACACACAATGGAATACTATGCAGCCATAAAAAGGAATGAAATTAAGTCCTTGGCAGGGATGGATAGAGCTGGAAGTTGTTATCCTCAGCAAAATAATGCAGGAACAGAAAACCAAACACTTCATGTTCTTACTTATACGTGGGAGCTGAACAATGAAAACACACGTACACATAAGGGAAACAACACACACTGGGGTCTGTTGTTGGGGGGGTGGGGGGCGAGAGAGGATCAGGAAAAATAGCTAATTGATGCTGGGCTTAATACCTAGGTGATGGGTTGATCGGTGCAGCAAACCACCATGGCACACATTTACCTATGTAATAAACCTGCACATCCTGCACATATACCCTGGAACTTAAAATAAAAGTTGAAGAAAAAAAAAAAAACGAGAAAATGTGACATATATATATACACAATGGATTATTCTTCTGCCATAAAAAAGGAACAAAATCCTGTCATTTTCAGCAACATGGATGGAACTAGAGGTCATTACATTAAGTGAAATAAGGCAAGCACAGAAAGGCAAATGTCACATTTTTTCACTCATATGTGGGAGCTAAAAATGTGGCTCTCATGCAGACAGAGCAGATTGGTGGTTACCAGGGTCCAAGAATCACTGGGTGAAGGGGAATAAAGATAAACTGCTTGGTGGGTATAAATATCTGGTTTGACAGAAAAAATAATATTCAGTGTTGGATAGATCAGTAGAGTCACTAGAGTTTAAAATAATCTATTGCATATTTCAAAATAGCTAGAAAAATGCAGATAGTTGTAGTGTAAAGAAAATACAAATATGTAAGGTGACAGATAACTTAGACATGCTGCTTCGATCTTTATCAATTATATGCATGTGTTCAATTATCACATGTACCCCAAAACTATGTACATCTATTATATATATATATTAAAACAAGTGTTTTGTTAAAAATTAATGTGCAGATGAGGTTGATGTGGAATGGGGAGTCTGGCCATATTTTCAAATTGTGTTGCTCATGGTTTGACTGAGAGAGGCCTGGTTGTATTTAGTACATAAGGGACTCCTGGTTGTCTTTGGTGTATAATTTTCTTCTTTCTTCTTCTTCTACTTCTTGTCTTCCTCCTCCTCTTCTTCTTCTTCCTTCTTCTCCTTCTGTCTTTTCTTTTCTTTTTCTTTCTTTTTCTCTCTCTCTCTTTCTCTTTCCTTTCTTTCTTTCTTCTTTCTTTCTTTCTTTTTTCCTTTCCTTTCCTTTTCTTTTCTTTTCTTTTCTTTTCTTTTCTTTTCTTTTCTTTTCTTTTCTTTTCTTTTCTTTTTTGACACAGAGTTTTGCTCTTATTGCCCAGGCTGGAGTGCGGTGGTGCCATCTCAGCTCACTGCAACATCTGCCTCCTGGGTTCAAGAGATTCTCCTGCCTCAGCCTCCTGAGTAGCTGGAATTACAGGTGCTAGCACCACACCCAGCTAATTTTTTGTATTTTGTATTTTTAGTAGAGCTGGTGTTTCACCATGTTGGCCAGGCTGGTCTCAAACTCCTGATCTCAGGTGTCCCACCCAGCTTGGCCTCCCAAAGTGCTGGCATTACAAGAGTGAACCATCGCACCCGGCCTATAATTATATTCTGGACTAGTATTTTTAAGGCCAAGATAATTTCTAATTTATATTTATATCCCAAACCATTGTACAGTTTCCAGACTTATGACAATATGTGCTGTGAAGTCACACAGACACAGATATAAATTTTGATTTCTATTTCCTAGTTGCATGATCTTTGTGAGATGTTTTTATGTGTAAAATAGGAATATGAATACCTAAAAGCATGTAGAATTTTGTCAGGGTTAATTCAAATGAATATATGTGTAGCTTCTGATAAATTGCAATTAGTCAATATGTAGCTGTGACCTAATGGCAACATTGATTAGGCCTATAATGGACTGTTTTCTTCCTTTAACTATTTATTGGCAAAAGCTAGCCAATAAATGGTAGATGTTACATTTACCATCATGTTGGTAAATGTAAATAGTCATTAAATTTTTTAATTCCTCACCCATTATATTTCACTTGTGGAGACTTGTTCAACTGAATTTTAAGAAATTTGATTCATGTATCTTTTGCATACGGGAAACAGCATTGGAAATATGAACAATGCTTCTCTACCTATGAAAATGTGGCCATATTCTCCAGGCTTTAAGTACAAGGACCATCCCGTCGAGTTTGCTTCTGTAATGGAGAGATTAGGAGAATTTGGAAAACAGTGTGGTACCATCTTTATGAATTTATTTCTTCTACTGCTGATGGGGCACCAAGAATGTAGGCCATTTTAACTACACAAACAAGCTAGATACAGAAGAGTTAGACACTGTTTCATGCCAACTGTCCAGGATCAGTCATTCAAAATATATTCACTTGGCTAAGAAAGAGAATAGAGGTGTGGCTGGCAAGATGGCCTAATAGGAACAGCTCTGGTCTGCAGCTCCAAGCAAGATCAATACACAGGCAGGTGATTTCTGTATTTCCAACTGAGGTACCTGGCTCATCTCACTGGGACTGGTTAGACAGTGGGTGCAGCCCATGGAGGGTAAGCCAAAGCAGGGTGGGGCATTGTCTCACCTGCGAAGTGCAAGGGGTCTAGGAACTCCCTCCTATAGCCAAGGGAAGCCGTGAGGGACTGTGCTGTGAGGAATGGTGCACTCTGGCACAGATACGACACTTTTCCCATGGCCTTCATGACCCACAGACCAGGAGATTCCCTTCGGTGCCTATACCACCAGGACCCTGGGTTTCAACCACAAAACTGGGTGGCCGTTTGGGCAGACACCGAGCTAGCTGTAGAAGTTTTTTTTTTTTTTTTAATACCCCAGTGGTGCCTGGAATGCCAGAAAGAGAGAACCATTCACTCCCCTGGAAAGGGGGCTAAAGCAAGGAAGCCAAGTGGTCTAGCTCAGCAAGTCCCACCCCCATGAAGGCCAACAAGCTCAGATCCACTAGCTTGAAATTCTGGCTGCCAGCACAGCAGTCTGAAGTCAACCTGGGCTGCTCGAGCTTGGTGGGGAGAAGGATGTCCACCATTACTAGGGCTTGAGTAGGTGGTTTTCCCCTCACAGTGTACACAAAGCTGCTGGGAAGTTTGAACTGAGCAGAGCCCACAGAAACTTGCCAAAGCCACTGTAGCCAGTGTGCCTCTCTAGATTGCTCCTCTCTGGGCAGGGCATCTCTGAAAGAAAGGCAGCAGCCCCAGTCAGGGGCTTATAGATAAAACTCCCAGCTCCCTGGGACAGAGCACCTGGGAGAAGGGGCAGCTGTGAGAGCAGCTTCAGCAGAATTAAACATTCCTGCCTGCCAGCTCTGAAGAATGCAATGGATATCCCAGCACAGCACTCAAGACTGCCTCCTCAGGTGGGTCCCTGACCCCCATGCCTCCTGACTGGGAGACACTTCCCAGCAGGGATCAACAGACACCTCATACAGGACAGCTCCAGATGACATCTGGCAGGTGCCCCTCTGGGATGAAGCTTCCAGAGGAAAGAACAAGCAGCAATCTTTGCTGTTTGCAGCCTCTGCTGGTGATATCCAGGCTAACAGGGTCTGGAGTGGACCTCCAGCAAATTCCACCAGACCTGCAGCAGAGGGGCATGACTGTTAAAAGGAAAACCAACAAACAGAAAGCAATAGCACCAATATCACTAAAAAGGATGGCACTGTTCACAATAGCAAAGACTTGGGACCAACCCAAATATCCATCAGTGATAGACTGGATAAAGAAAATGTGGTACATATACACCATGGCATACTATGCAGCCATAAAAAAAGATGAGTTCATATTTTTTGCAGGGACATGGATAAAGCTGGAAACCATCATTCTCAGCAAACTGACACAATAACAGAAAACCAAACACTGCATGTTCTCACTCATAAGTGCGTGTTGAACAATGAGAACACATGGACACAGTGAGGGGAACATCACATACTGGGGCCTGTCAGTGGGTGGGGGATTAGGGGAGGGATAGCAGGAGGTGGGGGGATTGGGGAGGGATAGCATAAGGAGAAATACCTAATGTAGATGATGGGGTGATGGATGCAGTAAACCACCATGGCACGTGTATACCTAAGTAAAAAACTAGCACATTCTACACATGTATCCCAGAACTTAAATAATAATAATAATAATAAATAGCAAACAGAATTAATAAAATCAAGAGTTCACTCAAGTAAAAGAAAAAATCAATGAATCCAGGAGCTGGATTTTTAAAAAGATTAACAAAAGAGATGGCCAGCCACACTAATAAAGAAGAAAAGAGAGAAGAATCAAAGAGGCACAATAAAAAATGGTAAAGGGGATACCACCACTGATCCCAGAGAAATACAAACTACCATTAAAGAATACTATAAACATCTTTATGCAAATAAACTAGGAAATCTAGAAGAAATGGATAAGTTCCTGGACATGTACACCCTCCCAAGGCTAAATCAGGAAGAAGTCAAATCCCTGAATACACCAATAACAAGTTCTGAAATGAGGCAGCAATTAATAGCTTACCAACCAAAAAAGCCCAGGCAGATTCACAGCGGAATTCTACCAGAGGTACAAAGAGGAGCTGGTAACATTCCTTCTGAAATGATTCCAAACAACAGAAAAAGAGGGAGTCCTCCCTAACTCATTTTATGAGGCCAGCATCATCCTGATACTAAAACCTGGCAGAGACGCAACAAAAAAAGAAAATTTTAGGCCAATATCCTTGATGAACATCAATAAAATACTGGCCAACTGAATCCAGCAGCATATCAAAAAGCTTATCCACCATGATCAAGTCGGCCTCATTCCTGGGATGCAAGGCTGGTTCAACCTATGCAAATCAATAAACATAGTCCAGCACATAAACAGAACCAATGACAAACCATATGATTATCTCAATAGATGCAGAAAAGGCCTTGGATAAAATTCAACAGCCATTCATGCTAAAAACTCGTAATAAACTAAGTATTGATAGAATGTATCTCAAAATAATAAGAGCTATTTATGACAAACCCACAGCCAATGTCATACTGAATGGACAAAAGCTGGAAGCATTCCCTTTGAAAACTGGCACAAGACAAGAATGCCCTCTCTCACCACTCCTAGTCAACATACTATTGGAAGTTCTGTCCAGGGCAATCAGGAAAGAGAAAGAAATAAAGAGTATTGAAATAGCAAATCAAATTGTCTGTGTTTGCAGATGACATGATTGCATATTTAGAAAACCTCACCATCTCAGCCCCAAATCTTATTAAGCTAATAAGCAACTTCAGAAAAGTCTCAGGATACAAAATCAACATGCAAAAATCACAAGCATTCCTATACACCAATAATAGACAAACAGAGAGCCAAATCATGAGTGAACTCCCATTCACAATTGCTACAAAGAGAATAAAGTACCTAGCAATACAACTTACAAGGGATGTAAAGGACCTCTTGAAGGAGAACTGCAAACCACAGCTCAAGGAAATAAGAGAGGCTACACATAGAAACACATTCCATGCTCATGGATAGGAAGAATCAATATGTGAAAATGGCCATACTGCTGAAAGTAATTTATAGATTCTGTGCTAACCCCATCAAGCTACCATTGACTTTCTTCACAGAATTAGAAAAAAAACTACTTTAAATTTCATATGGAACCAAAAAACACATCCACACATATGTTTATTGCACCACTGTTCACAATAGCAAGCACTTGGAAACAACCCAAGTACCCATCAAAGATAGACTGGATAAAGAAAATGTGGCACATATACACCATGGAATATTATGCAGCCATAAAAAAGGACGAGTTCAGTCCTTTGCAGGGACATGGATGAATCAGGAAACCATCATTCTCAGCAAACTAACACAAGAACAGAAAACCAAGCATTGCATGTTCTTACTCATGAGTGAGAGTTGAACAATGAGAACACATGGACACAGGGAGGGGAACATCACATGCTGGGGTCTGTCGGGGTTGGGGCACTAGGGAGGGGTAGCATTAGCAGAAATGCCTAATGTAGATGACGGGTTGATAGGTGCAGCAAACCATCATGGCATGTACATACCTATGTAACAAACTTGCATGTTCTGTTGCAGAACTTAAAGTATAATGGATGAAAGAAAGGAAGAAAGAAAGAACGAAAGAATGAAACAACAAAAAGAAAGAAAGAAAGAAAGAAAGAAAGAAAGAAAGAAAGAAAGAAAGAAAGAAAGGTAATTACCCGAGGCTTGGAGGAAATGGGGGGATGGGGAAAGAAGATGTTGATCAAGGGATACAAAGTTTTAGTTGTGCTAGAGGAATAAGTTTTAATGATCCATTGTACTGCATGGTGGCCACAGTTTATAAAAGAATATATATTTTTCATGTTGCTACCACAGAAAAGATAAATTGGAAAAGTGATTAATATGTTTTTTTGAATTAAAAAAAATTTTTTTGGTATAGATTTAAGGAGTCTAGTTGCAATCCTGTTACATGGATATATTACATAGTGGTGAAGTCTGGGCTTTTAGTATAGTCATCAGCCTAATAGTACACATCGTATCCATTAAATAATTTTTTCATTTCTTATCCCTTCCCTCTCTGTCTTCTGAGTCTTCAATGTTTATTATTCTACTGTCTATGTTAATGTGTACACATTAGTCAGCTCTCACTTATAAGTAAGAACTTTCTGTATTTTCCTGTTTCTGAGTTACTGCACTCAAGATAACAGCATGCACTTCTATATGATACATAGATATGTTAAATTACTTAATTGAATCTTTCTACACTGTACATAAAGAACAAAACATCATATTGTACCCCATAAATATTTGTCAATTATTATTTGTCAATTAAAAATAAAGAAAAAGGAAAGGAAAGAAGGAAGGAAGGAAGGGAGGGAGGCAGAAGGAAAGAAAGAAGGAAAGAAGGAAAGAAAGAAAGAAAGAAAGAAAGAAAGAAAGAAAGAAAGAAAGAAAGAA